>JAQFVV010000216.1:310813-533313 GCA_028023455.1 Epiperipatus broadwayi
ACCTAATTTCTTGCTAGTTTTTTTTATTTAAAACTTAAGTCGAATTCATAGTGAATTATGAAATATCTACCTGAAATAATGTGCATAAGAGGGTTAACAACAAAAAGACAGTTGACAGAGGAAAGTATAATTTTTCTCATGTTAATTAAAAACTTTTGTAATCATTTTTATAAAATGCTTTGGAGTTTAAGGAGGATATTATTTGGAAATACCACTCAGAGAACTAACCCGTTTGCTTATAATATTTTTAAAGACTTTTAAATTTTATTATTTGGATAATATAATTACTTTGAAAAGACTGAAAAATTAAATTCAATTTTCAATTTAAAGTTATGAAAATAGTCAAGATGAAAGTATAGTATATAAAAATATGTCATTCTTTATTATACTATTGACTATATTTTAAAAGTACAGCAATTTTTAAAGAGATATTTATTTAAAAATTATTTAAATCTTTTTGAGAAAAAAAGGAGAAGAAAATAGAAGTTATCATGGATATAATTACTTTGATAAGTTATTGTCAAAAATACATGAATATTTTGTAATATAAAAAAGCTTGTTCTCTTAAATATACATTTTAAAGAAAAAAAAATTAATGGATAATATAAATAATATTATCAGGACTAAATAATTAACTTATGGAACATTTAAACATAAAGTTACTAAGGACTATATATCTGTATTATAAGATAAAAATATTTTGAATAAAATGAAAAAATGTGTATTTTCACATATAAATTTTAATGACCAATAATAGATGCATCTGAAGCCAAAGAATTCACATGAATGGAGAAAAACACCGGAACTTACCTATAGGAATATATTTAAAAGAGTGATATCACATAAATAGTTATTATCCTGAGAAAGCTACAGATAATAGACTGTATTTGAAAGACTTTCAAAAACAGGATGAATAATAAGTTTTCAAAATTATTTGGATTTAAAGGTCAAATTATTTTTTTTATTTGTGAGTTTATGCACTGAGGGAGAAAAACTTTCAGAGAATGTTCATTGCATAGCAACCACACAGGGGAGATTTTTCTTTGAAACATTGTATTGGAATGAAAAAAAAACTTTTGTTGAACTTTATGGAAAGCAGACAAGAGTTGGAATTACGTAAATTTAGTTTTAATATTATTTTACATATACTAACTATAGTATTAAGATGTATTGTTAGGATAGGAAAATGTTACATTTTAAATTTTATTTATTTATTTATTTATTCTAACAACATTAATATTCTTTAAAAAATCTTTTAATATTTTAAAGGTTTTTGCAAACATTTTTTAAAGTATAATTGGTATATTGAATGACTGATATTTTGATTAATATGTTTTCTTATGCTAAATTTGGACCAGAAGATATCTCAAATAATGACTTACAAGTCATAGAGTCACTAGGTAATTTTTTTAAAATTTTTAATCAGTATATGATATATTTTTAATTGCTTTTTTTTCTTCTAGAATTGCTTGGAATATTTTTGAAGTATTGCTTTTATCATATGTATGTGTGAACATGAGTATGTGTGTGTCAATTACACATATAGATTTTTTATTATTATTCTGAGATATAAGCTATGATTTTAAAAAGAGAGATGCATACACATTTTCTTTTTATATTACAAAATTTAATATAATTTATTGATGCTCATAATTTTTCATGATTCTTTACTGAATGAACCATACTTTTGAAATATTTGAATATTGATTTTAATATTTTTAAAAAAACAAAGTCATTTGTATTTTTTGTTGCTGAGTTTTAAGTGAATAAAACCTTTTTCTTATTGTAGTTCTGAATTGATAGTATCATATGTTAACTTTGTTTGTTATTAGGAGTAATGCTAGTTATTTTGCGATGTAGATTGTTAGATCTATTATGAAGTTTTAATCGGTAGTGACAGGGAAATACATAAAGAAACCCTTGGATGCTTATATGTAGGATATATGAAGAAGATAGGGAAATAGCCTATATTTTTATCTTAGTAGTTTTATGCAAGTACAGTTAACATAGCCCTGTGTCTTGTATATATTTTCCGTGGACAGTGGTGATATTTTTCGTATTTTATAATGATCTGTAGGAGCTGAATAAATAGCCTGGACATTATTTTTGAAGGTATTGGACAGAAAAGTCATACCTATTCTTTCACACTGTTTCCATGTGGATTATTAAATATGTTTTATACTTACTCTAGTCATTCCTTCATGTCCTATGCATTGTATCGCTATCTTAATTTCAACAGTTATTACATCGTGTAGCATAGTATTTTATGAAAAGAAAATAATGAATAATTTTGGATTGATGTATTGTTATTTTTCAAAAGGAAATAAGATAGGTTTTTCTTGTTTGGATTAAGATGAAATACAAATGAAATTGAATGTAAATGCTGATAGTAGAATTATAAAGAATCATAAATACTTTTCCATATTTTTATTAAACAATTTTGAGAATAAAAGAAATGACAACTATTCATGATATTTTTAAATAATTTTGATATTCTGGTTTTACACAAAGTAATTCATATTTTTAAAGATGAAAACATCAAAATGTATAACACAAAATGTGATGAATGCTTGTATTTTATGAATATTAGTTTATATTGTTTTTTTTTTAAAAAAACATAACACACACATATAAAGATTTTGATAATGGTGCCAAGCAATAGTATCTAGTATAACATCAACACTATTTTTGTTGAATTTAATTTTTTATTTATTGAATGAACACTAAAACATATTTTTAAAATGAACATTATTTTAAGAATTTATATTTTATGCATACTTATTAAAGCGATATATCATCTATTGACTTAATTAACAAACAATTTAATTGAACTATGAAGTGTAGGTCTAGATTACCTTGTATTTTATATTGTGTATAACAAATAATGCATAAGCCAGAGTGAAGGCTTATTTATTTACTTTTGCTTTTTTGTTTAATATTGGAAGATGTAACTCAATCTTACTTAGTCAGATTTATATTTTGTTAGATTTATTTAGTGAAACCTGTACATACTGTAAATAGTTTTTGTTTTAATGAAAAGTATAACAAACTTGTTAATTTTTTTTTACAAATTTCTGTGTTATTTTGATTGATTTATTCACCATCACAAATACATGATTAACAGAATCCAAAATAAATATGATACATTTGCACAGTATAAATAAATTATTCATTTTTAAGAAATAATAATTATCCAGAATATGATATTTGAATAATTTTTCTTTTGCAATAATATTATTATAGTCATAATTGATCACACAATTTACTGCATAGAATTTTAATATTGTTTGTTGCCACATATTTCAGATTATACCATATTAAGATGCCACATGAGAAATAAAAGAATTATATTATTAATATTATTGTTATTATCATTATTATTAGTTATCATAGTGTTAAATAGTAGATAGGATTAATAGTTACTTAATTAGGAGTAGGATATTATTATTATTTATTATTGTTATTATTATTATTGGTTAGGTGTAGTTAGGAATGATACAAAATCCCTTATCATACTTGGCTACAATAGATATTTTTTAAAATTGATTAGATTTATTTTCAAGAACCTGAGATTATTATAATTATATTTTTAGTAAAAGAGATTAGAGTTTAGTTTAGTAATATTATACTAAATTACTTATTATTTTTAAAGTCTTAAGAATACTATGAATTTATTATTATTTGAAATAATAGGGGGAATAGTGTTCTTATGCCATTGAAATTGTATCCTGTGGGATATAGGCTCAAAGTAATTCATTACTGCTTTACCTTCACTAAATTGTCTCATGACTTGATTAGTATTTTATTAATTTAATTTTCATAAATCGAACCATATATTATTTATTAATTATTTAGAGCTATTCGAATGGTAGAAATTATTATAGGATATCTTTATTATTTATTATATCAAGATTATAAGTATTTTAACCGGAGCATTATTATTTATTTGAGCTAGTTTTATTTTGTATATTATGTATTGAATGGAAGGTGAGGGTACAATATATATATATATATATATATATATATATATCAAGAAATATGAATCTTCAATGTCCATGTTGACAGCTCGATGTCTTTCATCACATCCCTTTTACACAAGTTAGGAACTGGTTTTTATTTACTTTTAAGACATCATGCAACTCCTGATATTGTAATCCTCCTACAGCACCGAAATTTTGACTCCCTGTCTCACTATGCATGCTTTTAATAGATAACATTTATTCTTCAGATGAGCTAGAGGTATCAGACATTTGAAACTTCATCTCCATGATGTCTGCTTGATATCTTTTACCATACTACTATCACATATAAATACAAAAATCAATCAATAGATATGTAGATAGAATGATAAAAAAATCAAGTCAGAT
Organism: Epiperipatus broadwayi; assembly: GCA_028023455.1. NCBI lineage: Eukaryota > Metazoa > Onychophora > Udeonychophora > Euonychophora > Peripatidae > Epiperipatus > Epiperipatus broadwayi. The sequence goes on from JAQFVV010000216.1 coordinate 315,181, forward strand.
GTCACATGACTTAATTTTAATAAAGCTCATATTTACAAATGTTATATATAGAGCTCACAAACAAGCTCTTAACAAGCTTTGAGAAGATCCTCAACCCCAGACCGATTTCTGCTTCTGGCATTGTCATTGAGGTGCCAGGATATTCATTAGATTAAAAATACTAGGACAATCCCAGAACTTTATCTAATGTATAAGTATTGAGAAGAAAATCTGAAATTTTCAGACATAACATATGTCTAAAAATCCAGCTATCTTACTCAAATAGCCATATGGGACTGAACTAAGTTCAGATACACCATATATTAATAGCTTTAGCAATATAAAATCGCCAAAGCCTTAATAGCAAAAAATAAAATGATAAAAAATTAAGTCAGATGCCACATGACTTAATTTTAATAAAGCTCGTATTTACAAGTGTTATATATAGAGAGCTCGCAAAACAAGCCCTTAATAAGCTTTTAGAATATTCTCAACCCCAGACCAGTTTCTGCTTCTGGCATCATCAGTGAGGTAGATAACTGGATTTTTAGACATATGGATGTCAGAAAATTTCAGATTTTCTTCTCAGTAGTTATACACTAGATAAAGTGCTGGGCTTGTCCTAGTATTTTTAATCTAATGTAGATAGAGTATATATATTTAATAAAAATAGATTATAATAAAGTGCACTACATAAACTAATCAAAAATTTTAATTGTAATAAACAATGGAAATTTTTAAAAAAATAAAGAAAACCAAACCATAATTATCCCATACATAGCAGCAAAATTCTAAACAAATCAGTATATTAATGTAGGTTTTAGATGACTGACTAATCTTAATAGACTTACCAGTAGCAATAAAAATAAAATTGATGACATTGAATTTCTATAAATTGTATATATCATTCAATATGAATTGCCCAGGATAATCAAACTCATATTACAGAGTATCTGTTTTTTACTTTTGATCATGAAAAGAAACATAGTCCATGTTTTATCCAAAAAATGTCAAACTTGTATATGTAGAGAGAGATGCCCCCAAAAAGAAAAAGTGACATGACACATTGATAATAATAATTATGTCATTAACAAAAAATAAATTAGCATTCTGTGAGGTTTTTATGGAAACATTTAAATTTAAATATTAATGAGGTAATCTGGATAAATAAATAATGTGGACTGATTTAATTTGCAGTAATTAAAAGTCATAAATATAATGAACTGTACCAAAAATGAATTATAATCTAATCTCTACAATTAAAGATTAATTTTACTTCACCAATGCATACATTCATATGTGTGCCCAATTTTGTTACATACATATACACACATATATATTCATTATAAATTTTATAAAAAATAATGTACACCTTTCATCTGTTCAGAATGAACTTATTGATAATAAAAAGTAACTTATTGTATTCATATTTGCCTGAAAGTCTGTGATGATGGTATATTATGGAAATAGTCCAACATATCACATCTTATAATATTCATACTTTCAAATAAAGCAATAAAATTTGTTTCTAAGCAAAAAGCTTTTAGCTAATACTGATTTGAATTTAGTGATGTTTAAGAGCTTGGTATAAGTGTCCTAGGAAAAATATTAAAAATTTTATGTTGTAGTTTACAATCAGAAATTGGCTATTATATAACATAATATTTTAATTAACAATAAGATTTCCAAAAGGTACTTTAGTGCATCTAATTCAGAAGTATTTAGTAGGATCATGCAGAATATATAGTCAGTGCAATTTATATACCCTTTCTCACTAAATTAAAGCTCAAAGAATGACAAATTATGAAATGAACACTATTTGTAGGGCTTAGTTATCAATTTAATTCATCTAATTTAAGTTATTGGATTCACTTCCCAAAGTCTGTGATTTCTTGATATCAGTATATTTCTCTTCTTAAACATCACACAGTCTGATATAATATTTAAAATATTAAATTTATTTTCTCAGTGATATAGACTTTAATTAAAATTTAAAATGAAATATGTAATTTTATAAATTACAGTTTTAAAATGCCAACTCTTTTTTAATGTTCTCTATAAATAAATGTATTTCAAATTCATAATGTTTAACACTTAACACCATTAAATTAATGCTTAAACTATACAATTAATTTTTCATGTGACTCACTTTAAATGAAATTCATAACTGAACAACATTATTTTTTAGTTTAATGATTATTAAAAAAATTAAAAATAATGAAAAAATATTAAAATTATTTTGAGGGGAAAAAAATCATTTTTGTGCTTTACTAATATAATAAACAATTTCCACTGTAAGCTTAAAATAAAATGACTAAATCAATGAATGTGTATGTTAAAATGAACATTGATGATCAACATAGCATATGCAAGGTATTTTAAATCATTTTGTTTGTTTATCATATACTTTATTAAGAGTTTTATTACTAATTTAGTTCTCTTAACTATTTATTTCATCTTTTACAATGAAAATGTTGCATTTTTTTTTACAAATATTTTACATAAATATTAATAACAGTGGCAAACTCTCCATACAATAGTGCCACCCAGTGCAATCTTTAGTAATCAATGAATGCAAAAAGGTTTGAGCATAAATTGCCTACTCATCCCATATCCACAGAATAATTTCTAGCTTGTAGCATTAATCATTGAAGGACATTGATCTGAAAATCTAATGCAGCCCTTCAGCAGCTATCTTTTAACTATTTAATTAACTGTAAAATTAGGAGACCTACCATATGAAGACTTTGATGCTGTCTTAACCATTTGTGTAAGCATAGAAAATGGTGATCATGTGATAGTTTGGTGGTTTTATATACATAAAAATTTTATGTAATAATTTGAGCCACAAGTCAGAAAACTGAAATATGAAAGTTTAACATGAACATCCAGAAATAAATAATTGTTAACATTAAAGATATAGAATGGTTTTTTAAAAAATAAGGATGAAATAAAAATGCATTGTGTTTTTCTGAAAATTTATGATAACGGTATTTTAGATGTGATAATATGTTAGGCTACTTCCACCATCTATCATTAAATGTTGAATATCTAGAAAAAATTAATTTTATTTAAACTTTTACAAATACAAACAACTGTAACCTGTATTATGTTTGTGTGACATTACTAACAGTTGTTTGTATTTGGAAAAGTTTTGATTTTCTAGATATTCAACATTTAATGATAGATGATGAAAATAGTCCAACATATTATCATATATAAAATATATTTTCAGATTGAATATGTTCCTGTAATATCACAGAACAGATAAAAACTTTGACTAATGTGAATTAACAAAAAGCAAATGATATAAGATAACATCAATATAACATTTTTATCCTTTTAAAAGTTTGATTTTAATTGTCAGTTTAATGTATAAAGAGTTAAATTTAATAAATTAATTATTTATATATATATTTACACAAATTTTTTATTTTAGTATTATATTTTTGCTATTTAAATGTTTGTGGTAAATAGCAATTTTGCTATAGGCTGTGGATCTTGAATGGATTACTTTTAAACACATGTATTTAGTAATTGTGTTTCTTGAACCAATTACAATTACTGCATGGACTCCACTATATGTATTAGAAAATAAAATTATCTCGATGATTAATAAGTCTAATTTAAATAAAGAAAATGATAGAAATATTTTAAAAATCATGCTTAATTATTTTTCCTATGCATACATAAAAAAATTAGTTTATTTGCTAATTATTTAATTAATTAACAATTAAAACAACAGTATATTTTAATTATTTAAATTTTAAATTTGAAAACTAACAATGGAAAATAATTACTTGTTTTTTGTAAAATAGATTTTAAAATTAAAATAGCAAAATAAAATTATAGAAGACAAAGAATGCTTTTTCAATTTAAAAAAACAGATTGGAGAATATATATATTTATATAATGTAACAGCCAGATTTGTACACTCATGCAACAAAATTCAGAGCCCAAGCAAAATATACCAAAGCGGACCGTAGTGAGGTGGTTGAGACCTCTAATCCGACCAAACTCCAACTCATCTGCCAGTACTCCAAATTTAACACCTTATGAGTGACATTCCTGGGGCTACACTCAGTTCTCATTTAACCACGAGCCGACATAGAACAGGGAGAAACACGAGACTTAAGGTCATTACTAACCTAACTAAATAAGTGATATATATAACACTTAACACTCTATTAATCTTAACTACCAGACATACACATATAGCATATAAACTCATTAAGAAATTGGAGTATGAACTGTGACATTTAATAATATACTGTGGATTGGATAAAATACTATGGATTGGATAAGATACTGTGGTTTGGTTTGATCTAGAGTCTGAGCAAGAAAGATATACAACAGTTTATATTTAAAAGGATTTATTAAAACAATAACAAATGATCTAACACAAAATATCATAATGGCAAGGATTGTATAATCTTCATAAGGTATTCAACACAGGCAAGCATGTTACAATAGTTGGAACTGTTATCAAGTACATCTGTTCCCTTTTAAACATATTACAATACATGTGTGTGTGAGTTATAGAGGTCATGCCTAAATATTTAATATGCTCATCTTATGAACTTGACTTGCTTAAGTTAGAAGTTGATACCTTAGTAGAGATGATGATGAGTACAGCCAGTTTTAAAGACTTATATATATACTAATTAACTGAGCAACTAAATAAACTCAGAATCATGCAGATTCAAACTGATAACCCAGATTCAAACTCCAGTCTAAAGCTGAATGATTAATTAATATGGGAAAAAGAACTGGTTACCATTAGGTCCACATATATGCGCTATGGCGCTATATAAAATATTAAAGAAATAAACTTGCAGTGCGAGTGTGTGATTCTTCAAGAGTTTCAGCATCAAATGCTCGGTTTGCTCTGAGACCAACTGTTTGCTGCTATTGATGTATGAACATAAAGTTCAGGAAGTCGGATTGGCTTTATGGAAAAATCTGGGTCCTCACGCCCCCAGTTCTAATGAAGATAGCCATAACCCAAACTAAATAAAGGGGCGGTTTGTTACCGTGAACCCTTGTCAGAGGCAGCAAAACGTAACACATATAAGTGTACTATATAAAAACACACCCGCAATGCACGCAATATATATATAAAAAGCAATAAGTATGCATATAATTAATTGCGCCTAAAAAGATAGCTTTTATCTGTCAAGCTAATTCAAAACAGTTCTTAAAATTAGCATTATAAGTATGCTAATAAAATGGGCTTAAACTATATAAAAATAATCTAGTTAAGATCCTGAATCTGCATATAAATATTCTTTTATTAAGGAGGGAAAGTATATTCGATGGGACTTAATACAAACATTAGCAAATATACTTTATCATCTCTAGACAATATATATATCCCCTTCCAACTAATAAATATCAAAGGTTATAATATAAGATCGGTTAAGCAAATCTTAAAAAAAATACGATTTTACAATATATATATAACTATGATAACAACGAGTGGTTAGCGCATTCGTTTATTACCAATATTATAATTTCGAAACAATGATTTAATAAAATAAACAAGGCTTTTAAAATGTCTAAGTGAAGATTACAATTATCTCCTTTATAAATTACTTACTTAGTTTCATTGTTTCGAAATCTGAGCATATTATCACATATTAAACATAACAAAATGCATTTAAACAAAATATTAAAATTACTGAAATTTGGCAAGACTGTTAGTTTGTAGGAATTGAAGAGAATAAATTTCGGACATTTAACGAGTATAAAAAAAAAATATGAAATCTTTTAATTCATAAAAGATTTCAGCAGTTTATAAAATTAAAGTAAGTGAGCTTTTTTTCTTTTACATTATAGATAAAGTTACACAGACTGATAGTTTCGTTTTATAAGAGGGTAAAATTGAAAGAGTTTTTATAATTTAGATAGAACGTTCTTTTTAAAGTGTTTTAAGAATTTATAGATTAAAGTTCATACCACAGCTTCTTTTTAAAAATGATTACCATCTCTCTCTGCCTCCTTGAGTGGACTTGAAGCGTATATCAATGATAGTGGTTGGAATAGGGCATCTGACAGCATCATAATCTTCAGTGGCCTTTCAGATAGGTTAAATTTCTTCATATTCCCCATGCAGGTTGCTGGAAAGTCTATTCAAAGGAATGTTTAGAGGAATTGAGAGTAGCCATCTGGCTCCAGAGCCAGTAAATATATTATTTTACTCGATCATTTTGGATTCTGGTCTCCACAACAATTTTCAGAAAAAAAAGCTAAAGAGTGAATTTCAAAAAAAATCTGCAATATTTATATTCCCTAGATCAAAAGCCAGTGACTATCTATTTTAAAACACAATTCAAACTTCTTCTAAGTTTTAGCCTTAGGTCTCTTTTGATTCTTATCTTTTTTTTATCTTGTTGCCCAAACTTTTACTGGTTTGATCTGGGAAAAGTAATTCATTACAATCATAATGAATGAACTCTAGAACAATGTCAATAACCTAGGGACTATCTGATCCCACCTGCAAATTATTCTAAATAAAAATCTGCGATATCTATATTCCCTAGGTCAAAAGCCAGTGACTATCTATTTTAAAACACAATTCAAACTTCTAAGTTTTACAGCAGTCTGTCTCTTTTGATTCTAATCTCTTTTTTTATCTTGTTGCCAAATTTTTACTGGTTTGATCTGGGAAAAGAAATTCATTACAATCGTAATGAATGAGCTCTAAAACAATGTCAATAACCTAGGGACTATCTGATCCCACCTGCGAATTATTCTAAATAGTTTTATTACCAATCTGTGAATTTCGCATGTGATTTATAATTTACTTAAACCAAACTTGTTAAAGGATATTTAGCCACATTTTCTAAACAAAATAACCCTTATACAATATATTATTTATATAAATGCTGCAATATATCTATACAAAATTTAATATCATTATCATTTACAGGTGCTTGTATGTGTGACAATAAACATATAATTGTTTGAATGCATATAAAACTGTGACCACATATATAACTGTATAAATGAATATATCGCTGTGTGGATATATACAACTGTGTAAACATATATATACAGCTGTGTAAAGGCATATAACACTGAGTGGATACATATACACGTGTACTAAAGAGTGTTTAAAACCGGCATAGATGTGTCTATGGAGACATAAAGGTGAAACAGATAGAAGGACAGTAATATCTGTTTCAATAAGACATTTATAGTTGAAAGCAGCCGAGTTGCAGTTCAGTTGCAAAAAAATTAAAAGTGTTAATCATGCAATTATATTCGAGGTTATCATTAGAAATAGAGAAATATAGTGAGCTGAAGTCTAATTATTCTGCTATTCTCAATGGTTTATGACTAATTGCAAATCAAAATTCTGCAAAGCAATCTTTGAGAAAACATAGAAATAACATCTCGTACCATACGTGCATATGATAGTATTACATTGTAAATAACTTTTTTCCTCTTTCTAATAATATTTTTAAAATGACAATATAGAAAAAAACCATTGAGAATTTACATATGAGATTTTAGAAATAAGTTGATAGATACTTTTATATATGCTTAAGTTTAATAATTATATTTTTACATTATATTCAAATGAATTCTCTTAATGTGAAATTACTTTTAATAATAAAAAGAAAATTAACTTTACAATATTAGTTATATTTTGTTTTAATAGTTTGGAAAATAAATTTTATCATAAAATAATATTTACAATATGTAGGTAATCATATATACTTGTAGGTATAAAGTGATGGAATTCAGTTAATAATTTGTTTTTGTCTTTCATCTGTATTAATGTTATTATTAAAAAAAATACTTGAAAACAAATTAATATTTAATCTAATATTTATTTTGTTAGAGAAAAACTTTCTAAATGAATGTATTTTATATAGAACTTATATTTTGGAGACACTAAAAGAAATTACTTTATAATATTTACATTATTATGTTTTTGCATGCAAAATACATGTAATTATATGTGCAGTGGGAAGAAGGTGACCAAATTTAATTACTAATTTATTTTTGTTCCCTATCTTTATCAATATTGTTATTTAAAAAATATCTGAAGACCAATTATTATATAACCTAATATTTAATATTATTAGAAAAAAAGATTTGCTGAATGGATGTCTTTTATCTAGGATTTACATCATTAAGAGACTAAAAAGCATTCATATATATATATATATTGTGCCCTTTTCTATAGGTCGGTAATAGTTCATAACAGTCAATTACTAAAAAATTTTAAATTTAGAATATGTTCTTTTAATATGGTAATTGTATTAAGTCAATTATATCTTTAAAGTACAATTTGAGGCTAAAGCAAATACGTAGTATATAAAATTATAGCGAATTATTTAAAAATAGTTATGTAAAGCTTTAAATATTGTTTCATATGGTTGTAAAAGCTGGCCATATTAAATAAAACAGCTATAAATATTAAAAGTATATTTAAAAATTCGATTTTAATAGTTTAAAACGTATAATTTAATAAATGCTATATTTAAATTTGTAATCATATTTAAATAGTCAAAATTAATATAGTATATTTTAAAAAATAAACTTTATGATGGTGAAAATTATATCTAATTCTATATTTTCTAAATTGTTCTTCCAAATTTTTTATAATTATTTTATATAATATAATAAGTGTATCAATTTTATAAATCTGGGCAGAGAAATAGATTAAAAATCGTCTGTCAAAGTTATTAATCATGTGACTTTTAATGTATACTTTCACACACACGCTTGTTAGAATTTAATAACAAAGTTTGTGTATTATAGAGTTGGATATAATGATTATTTATCATAGAAGTGAATATTAAAATATTACGTAGTTATTTCCAAATGCTTAAATGATGTAATAAAGACGAATACATTCATAATATAAAAATTAAATATTTTATTTAAATAAAAATAGATAAATTGAATATTAAGAAATGGAATAAGTTATTAAATGTTATTTTAAAAGATTAAATAATTTAAATAAAGTTATAATTGAATTAAAAGTGGTATTTTAAATAATATTTTAAGTTCATTATGTCATAATTTCTAATTTTGAAATTCAATTCTACTATAAACTAAAAATATGTAAATTTGTTCTCAAGCTAAAGTAAGAATTAACCAATAGGAATAGGTATTCTTACAGACTATAAATATGAATTGCACGGGGGTATAGGGGGAGATTAATAATGTATTGAAACCAGAGAAAGGTAAATTATAGCTATCAAAGAGATAGTATTTTAAAATTATTATTTTAGTCAATTTTAGCGCTCTCTCATAATTTATTTGCAAAAACTAATTAATATTTTAAAAGTAACTTGCAAAAAAGAGAGTGTAAACTAAAAAATATTTTAATAATTTCGTTTAACATGCTTTGTTAAATTTTTTAAAGTTCCTTTATCAGTCGTATTTTATCTAAAAAATTTAACCTAAACTTCGCAATAAAAAATGGATATACTGTGGAATAAAATGGATAGAAATTGTAATACTGTAAAAATGTTTGGAATATTTGTTGATACAGCTTTATTAATGCATAACCGAAGAACTGTTTTGGTACATAAAAAACCACAGCTCGGACATCATATGGAGTCTAATGAAAAAATTGGAGACGCATTATTATTTAGATAAGTTTATCCAAGATTTATTTTTTAAATAGTAATAAGACAATTATATTTCATGAATTATTTTATATAATATTATATCAAAAGGAGTAAAATGTTGTATCCTTTCTGAAGGTAACATTTTTAAAAAATATTTTCAAGAATTAAAGAAAGAACCCAGGAGAATATGTTACAGAAGCGTTTTTGATATTAAAATATTCGGTCTTAGAATTATTTAAAATGTATTTAGAAAAGATTTGTTTAAAAGTACTTGAAGTTTTTTTTTTTATTTTTAAAAGAGATTTATAAAAATACCAAACGAAAGTTTAAATGTATCAAGAAGGAAACATATATAAAAAAGTGAACACATAGTTGAATAAAAGATGGATCCATGGAAATACAAATAGTACTTAAAAGTTTATCGAATATTTTTTCAAAGTTAAATTAGATGGATTGATGCATCGGATATGCAGAGAATATTGGTAGAGAAGATTAAGAAGCTTCACGGGATTAATTAATATTATGATTTAATAATTATCGTCCTAAATACTAAAACCAAGGATTATTTTCTATAAATTTTACTAAATGGATTAATAATTATTTTTATTTTAAACTTTAACGCACTTGGAGAAGAACATTTTTAAAAACTCTAGAGAAAATAATAAACATTTTGGACTTATCAGGAACTATCGTCAAGAAAATATGTAATTATAGTTTTGATTCCTTTTATTTTGTTAACCTAGTTTAAATCTAAATTTTCATATAAGATTAGGAAAAACATAAAAACATTAATTTATTAATATTAAAATTTTATAATATAACAATCTAATAATTTAGCTAAAAATATTTTAATATAAAGTGTATGGGTGTGAATTTTTTTATATCTGCAATGCTCAAGTGGATAAAGGAAGCCTACTGAACACGATGACTAGATAAAGGTTATTGGTAATAATATTAACTATTAATAATTTTATAATGTATATTTTTTTGTGTTTTCTTTAGATCATCCATAAATTGGAAGAATGAAGTGTAAAAGTTTTTTTACTTATATGTACCGCATTTCATACAACATTTTAAAAAACATTATGAGATAGGATTGATTTGAAAATATGCATACGACGATTTTTTTTTATTAGTGATATAATCCAACATAACAAATAATTATGTGATTCTTTTAAAATTTTCATGTTATTGGATATTCAAATATTGTCTAAGTAGATTGTATATGATTAGACATATAGAATAATGAAGTAAGCAGACTTTTCTTGTGGAACAGCTAGATTGTTTAACTATTAATGAATTTTATTTATTGTTTTGTAAATAAAGATAGTTATTTATCGAGTACACGCCGCTCTTCCGATCTGATATAGTGGCTTGGAAGTACTTAGTGAACAGGAAACCAAGATGATGTTTTAAGCAATAGGATGTTATAAGGAATGGAAATAATATTTAGTCTTTATGTGAATATCAGCATAGTTAACAAAGCCCTATGACTGATACACATTTTATTTGGACAGTGTTTATATTTCTTTAAATATTTGATGTTCTAATAAAGCTGAAGAAATAGCTTTAACATTGTCCCTGTACTAGAGGATATTAGGCAGGTAAATGTCATACCTCTTTGAACTGTGCCATGATTTTGAGATATGTGAAGAGTAATACTCTAGCTTTCTTCCTTAATTCTATGCATCTGTTTTCTCTATCTTTATTTCATGTAACTGCATCATTCAGTAAGATATGTTTAAGAGAAATGATAAATAATTTAGAACTTAGGTTATGCTATCGTTTTGTATAAGATTGGTTTATTTGCTTAGAAGGAATAGGACGTTATAACTTAAAATTGAAGATCCAAAGTATCCTAAGGAAAGAAAAGAATCATAGAATATATTTTGAATTTTATTTCGGAAATAAAATATAAACTTTTTTAAAATAAGGTATCTAAACAAAGATATTTTCTTTAAAGTGATAATAATTTTAAATGCTTTAGTATTATTTTTTTAAGAGAAAAATAAGTATTGCATATTTTTAAAATACAATAGTACAAAGTAAATTATGTAAACAATATGCATAGTATATTTTTTGTTTATTGATTAACAGAAATATATTGATGATTACACTTATATCATACTAAAGTAAGGCTTAAAGAAGAATATATTATGATTAGTAAACATTGTGTGATAAATACTAAAATCTAGTACTGAATTTTGGATAATATTTTGTGTAACATCTTTGACTTTGCAAAATGAAAATTTTTTAATATTTTGAGAAAATACTCATTATAAAATTTTGTTTTCTATAGAATGTTTTCTAAGTATGAATTTTTTAAAATAAGATAGTTTAATAATATTAAGGATAAAATGCTGTTGCTAATAAAGTAGATAAATATATTTGTAATAAGTTAACCATAATGAGAAACCAAATAGTAACATTTTTTTAAATTTTGTCCTAAATCTAAATAAAGATATAATTGAAATATAAATTATTTTTTTTGTATAACCCGGTAGATCAAACTGTAAAGTAAAAAAGTTAAGAATATCCACTGTAAATAGTGTAAATAAATTGTTTATTTATTTGTTGTTAGTAATTTTGTTATTTAAAAAATTTTGTGTCCGAGTTATTTATTTCTCCACATTGCTGCATGAAATCACGATATATGCATAATAATCGAAACAAATATATAATTTTGCACAAAAAGATAAATAGAGAATTATTTAAGAATTTAAATATTTTATTGGTATTCATTTAATTAAATAATTATAATTTTACATTGTTTTATTGGTCATAAATCAGTTATCACAATAGTATACTGAATTATATGCTATCAGTTGCCACACATCCTTTGTTTATCAGATTATCATATGCTACCACATATTTATTATATTATTACATGAAGGTAAAAGATTATATAAAATTATTTTATTATTTTATTATGGTAATAAAAATATAACGAAAAGAAAAGATATCCAGTAGTAATTAAACAATGAAGAATATTATTATTATTATTTATTATTATTAGTTTAAGTGTAGTAGATTATGACATAAAATCCCTTCTCATATTTTACTACCGTATTTTTAAATTAACTTAGAATAAACTTTATGAACCTGAGATTATTTTATTGAGCTAGATTATTAAATAGAAGATTAAGATTTAATTATTAGTTTAATCTTAGTGAGTAGAAGTTATTAAAGTCGTAAGAATACTATGAGTTTGTTATTTGAAATAGTAATAAGGGGGGATAGTGTTCTTGTGCCATTGAGGTAGTATCCTGTGGGATATTGGCTCAATGTAATCTATCTTGTCACCTGTATTTTCACTTCAAGTCTCATGAAAATATTAAATATTTATTTAATTTAATTTTATAAACTGAACCTTATTCGTATTTTAAATTTGAGCTAGTGAAATATTTTAATTTTAATGCTGAATATTTTATTTATTAATTATTAACTGAGCTAAAACCCGTTTTATATTTCATATCATATATTATCTGGAAGTGAAGATACACGAGAGCAAGGTTAGTATATATATAAACTGTTATTAAAAAATGACTGGTAAGTATTTTGTTGTAAATTTTATATAGAATAATTAAGTAAAAAAGTTATTGTTTTAAAATTAATTTATTAAAATTTACAATTTATGAATAAATTTAAAATTAATAATTTTAAAATATTTATATTATTTATTTTATGATAATTATTGCATTTTCTTAGCTTTATTGTTTTTTTATGGTTATGTTATTTTTATAAAGCCATTAATATTTTATATGTAATTTCTTGTTATTGTGAAAATTTCACATTTTACAAATGCATACAAAAAGTAAGTGTAATATTTTTAGCAATGAAAGAGTTAATCCATAAAAAAATATATATGAAATTAAACAATAAATCCTAATATCAATAATTGTTTCTGGAACAGGACTGCAAAATTCAGCTAACCTTCAAATACTATTACCTAAACTATATTAAAAGAATGAAACTACACTCTAATATGTTCATCTAATAACTCATATTATTGGTAACTGCTTTTTTCTAAATTGTCTTGACTTTAATTATAGGAGTGTTTATAAATATTTGCATTACAAAAAAATATGCATGTCAAATTTATTATGCAACTTTCTTCATTAACTTTCTGTCTAAAAAAATTTATAGGACTACCCTGGATGACTTTTTGTTTAAAATAAAATTAATTTTAACTTCCCATGCAAATTAAGCTACTCACAAATTACTTAATTTCAAATAAATTACCCATTTCCATTTGTATATCTTAAAGTTTGTATATTAAACAATATTTATAGTAGGGGAATGCATTTGCAGTTATTCTTATAGCAATAGAAATTATAAATCAAGCTGTTTTTCTTTTTTTGCCTAAGATTAAAAAAGCTAAGTATGCCTTCTTGTGATTTTTAGGGAGAAATTTCTAGTAATCCTAATAACTCTGCCACAATTTTTAAGTATATGTGGTCATGTGTTTCAGTTGTACAAGATAGATTGAAAGTCCTTTATAATTACATAATTTTTTGAGAAAAAAAATTGTTACTTTATTTTTTGTTTAATTCTTTTTATTTATGGCATTTATTTTGTGTTATAATCAACTTTTAATGAATTAAATTTATTATAATATTTTCTAATTAATATTTATAAACTAAATAATTTTTTTAATATTTAATACCTGCCTAACTTATTATTTTTAAAGTCTTGGTATTTCTTTAAAGTCTGTGATCTTCTTTTAATGTACTAATTTATTATTGTAGTCTTATGTTTACCAAGCACTGGATTTTAGGATGTAGTAACTTGTAGCTGTGTGAAAATTTATTCTTGATTACAGTCATATTGCTTCAATGTACTATGGTGCCTGTGATAGAAAAAAGATTATTCCCATAACTATGAGAGAAATCATATTATTCCAAAATTAATATTGTTTCTGATGTTAAAGTACATTTAAAATAATAAGGATTATCACATACTCTAGCATAAAATGCTATCACATTAACTGATGACAATTGTGATTCAAACAGTAATAAACTATTAGTTATACATATATTTTTACAATGAGATACTTAAATTAGTATCTCTTAAAATAGCTGCACAAAATATTGGGATATTTTTTTGGAATGTGAACTTTCCAAGCGTCTTATACAAATAATATGCAAAGTCTCACAGTGTCAGTATCTAAAAGTGAAATTCATTTTTGACTGCAGCCAATATATTTATTCATTTTTATTTGCTTAGCAACTTAGACACTGGTGCTGCAAAACATTACATGTTATTTATATATGGTACTTGGAGAATTTATTCCAAAATATTTCTGATAATTCTATTTAAGTTCATCATACATTTCAGTGATATTGGATCAGGATTATTGTTACATCATCAGAAGAAATATTATTACATTTGCAACTCTATACTAAAACTAAATCCTTTAATTGTAATAGTTACATTTTTAGAATTATTTATCTATTTGTAATCTAACTCAATATTCTGTCATTTAAAAGGATCATCTAATAGATATAGCTGTATTTATAATTTTTTTTTAAAAATTAATCCTACTTCAGAGAAAGTCACTTTCATTGTCAAAGGATAATCCAAAATAAAAATTAATAGAAAATAAACTTTACTAATAATAACTATATTTTTAACAATATAAGCCAAAGATGTTACTAAGTTATATCATAGATGGTAAATGTTTGTCATAAAACTGAAGTTCAAATAGACATATCTAACAGAATTGTTTTTCCTTTCAGAAAAAAACCATGCTGAGATATTTATCTTTTAATATTCAACAATTACATTAAATTATTAATAATTTAAATAATCAATGACCAAATATGTGGCAAATATTTTCCATCTCATAATATGGTACACAAATAATATTTCATTTCTTATCATCACATGATAAATTTTAAAAATGGCATCATAAGAAGGTTTATATTAGAATGAAAATCAATTTGATAATATTAAATTAAGTTGTATATCAATAAGTTGTTTATTATTGCAATTTATTTAGAATTTTTTGATTGATTAAGAGTTTATAAATAATAATATACTAAAAAAATAATACTGATTTGAAAAAAAAAAAGCATAAAATCTTTTCTTTCAAAATCTCATTAACTTGGAATGATAAGCATAATCTCCTTTTCTCTTTCACAATCAACTTTTATTAGAAAAGGTAAAGTTTAATCTTCCACAATAACACCATATCCATTACAATTTATGAGAAAAAAAATCAACATTTACTCTAGGTTCTTAAATTAAACAAATGTGAGTCTGAAAGAAATATATTTTTGAATATTTAATTGTAATATGATAAAGATGTTAGTCATAAATAATATTAAATTAAGCCTTTTATTTTAATAAATAAAATTATTACATGAAACTACATAGGAGTTTATGCCTACATGTACTATCCTATATAACTATGTCATTGAAAATATCCTGTATCACATTTTAAGGTGAATTTCTTTTCCTGATAAATTTGTAGATTGATTTCCAAGTTGAAATGTCCAAAATCAATTTAAGACATGGACCAAATATATGGTAAGATTTTCAGTAAGACCTTGTGCCATTTATTCACTGAATTGTAAGAAAGCTGTTTCAACAATCATTACGGCAAAAATTTCAGTTCAAAATCAATTAAGAGATCACATGATCAACAAGACATCACATGATCTTAACTTATACATTGCTATTCATCGTAAAATTTATTCTATTCACAATAATTTTATGCCCATCTACTGTAAGCTTAATTATAAAAAACTAAGATCATTATAATATGCAGTAAATGAACAGATTTCAGATATATCTAACTGTGCAAGCAAATAAACTTGGATTTAAAAAAATTATGATTTTTAATTTGGGCTGATAGCTTGATAGTGTAACTAAAGTAAAATAGTAATTTCTGGAGGAAAGATATATAAGACAAATACTAACATGGAATATTTATATAGGACAGCATTGGATAAATATTTATTAAGCACTATCATTTGGCATCTATAGATTATTGAAGCTTACACTAGATAACATTAAAATAGTAAGGATCAAAGAATTTCCTTAACATTTTTTGGCTATGTTTCATCAGGTAATTCAATAAATCAAGTAACAGCCCACTTCCTTAGATAATTAGTATTTTATTTTTCCTTCCTGACACAGGAATTTTAAACAAGGACAAATGATTGTTCATATAAATATTTGTATACATATGTAGATATCTACAATAACATTGGCATCCAGAATCTTGTTTCTTTCCTTGATCTGTTAAACTTGAGAACAAGAAGAGGATAGTAATGTAATGAGAAATTTAAAAATATTGCAGTTTGTAATGTTATAATTGACTATTTATTAGTCTGCATTACAATGACATGTTTATTTCATGTTTAAAGATGTTTATTTACACTTCATTGTATCAATATTTCATATTCTGTAGTCAAGTTGCAATATTTAAGTGTCCATATATATTCAATGGACCATTATTAGTAAGAATGGATTTCCTTTCTTGCTATTAAAAGGTGAGAAGGTTGCCTTGACAGCAGTGAAAAATATTGATTACTATATTGTGAATGTTTATGTGGTTGCTGGTGTTTTCTAATTGTTATTAATTATCCCATTTAGCTTTAAACCTTATTTCACTTATTATTTAAATAATACATGAGCAATTTAAAAATATTGCAGTTTGTAATGTTATAATTGATTATTTATTAGTCTGCATTACACCTAATCCATACACCCTTGAACAAATAATTATTGGATATTTAGGAAACCTGAATATATTCTATATCTCTTACATCATGTTAGTTATTGATTCAACCTGATGATAATGTCCTTAATTTTGATGATTAGGGAAACATTATAGGCCTCACAAAAGAAATTACAATCAGTGTCATTATCTGCTTCATCTGGTTTATTCATCCCATAACAACATTCTTTTGTTGGACTATTACACTATATATATATAATCAAAACTACGCAAATCCAAAATTCAACCAGACCAGCATAAAAATAATCTTAGAACACTTCCAAAGGTTTCACTGCTACAAACAGACTTCTCAAATGTAAATAACTACAAAAACTACATAATATATATAATATTAAACATTACCCACAAATCCATTCACTTCCCATCCACCCTTAATATTAAAAGAACTCTTAAATAAATTAATTGCTTCAGAATAATAAATTTTCAATAATAAAGATTCTTTAATTCTTCTTTTGATTTCATTTCTCTCAAAGAAGACAACCTTAGCTTCATCAAAATCAATAGTGTGGCCTGTATCTTTTTCATGGACATACAAAGCAGAACTAAGATATCTATTTTTAACTCTACTTTTATGAACAGATCATAAGAGTATCGTAGAGTTAAAAATAGATATCTTAGTTCTGCTTTGTATGTCCATGAAAAAGATACAGGCCACACTATTGATTTTGATGAAGCTAAGGTTGTCTTCTTTGAGAGAAATGAAATCAAAAGAAGAATTAAAGAATCTTTATTATTGAAAATTTATTATTCTGAAGCAATTAATTTATTTAAGAGTTCTTTTAATATTAAGAGTGGATGGGAAGTGAATGGATTTGTGGGTAATGTTTAATATTATATATATTGTGTAGTTTTGTAGTTCTTACACTTGAGAAGTCTGCTTGTAACAGTGAAACCTTTGGTAGGGTTTTAAGATTATTTTTATGCTGGTCTGTTTGAATTTGGGATTTGGGGTAGTTTTGATTATATATTGACTAGTTTAGCTTGATGCTTGTAATGTTTATATATATATATATTATTAAATCAATAGATCTCAAAGAAATATAAACAAATATTAAAAGACATATAATTTTTATGCTAGTGCCCAAAATAAAATGTTATATATACGTACATATTACATATATAAATAAATATATAAGTGTATTAAATTAAAATTTATAAATATTTATTTTTAAAAGTTATAATAACGTGAAAGGCTGAATTTAGAAGTTTTTTTTATTGATGGTGAAATGTTAGCTTTTTAATATTTTTTTAAAAAGATATTAAAGTTTAGCTAGCAAACCACATCAAACTAAACCTCCTAAGGCAGTTATTGTCAAACAAGATTG
This sequence comes from Epiperipatus broadwayi, assembly GCA_028023455.1. Classification (NCBI taxonomy): domain Eukaryota; kingdom Metazoa; phylum Onychophora; class Udeonychophora; order Euonychophora; family Peripatidae; genus Epiperipatus; species Epiperipatus broadwayi. The sequence continues at coordinate 333,825 of JAQFVV010000216.1, forward strand.
ATTTGCAATGTATTGATTAAACTTAAAATTTTGGTCTTTTGTGAATCATTAGTACCATTAATTCCTTCCCACCCACTCCCCCCTTTTTTTTTTATTAGTACTCTGCTTAAGAATTTTTTTTTTTTTTTTTTTAAAAATACATTTAGTTATATTCAAATTAAATTTTTTAAAAAGATTTGTTTTAAATAATATATATATGGAATATGATTTTATACTATTATTACAGAAAAACAACTATACTTATATACAATTTTAAAAAATTTACAGACTAGACATTTCTCATTAAAAAGGTTATAATAAAAGTAATATTTAAAAAAATGTATTAATTATTGATATTTGGGTAAACAAAAATTAAGATGTGCTAAAATATTTATTTAAGAAAAATTAGAATTATCTATCTACAGGAATTATTCGAAGAAAAAGAAAAATGTTTTTTTCACTTTTAAATGTCTTACAGGTATTATTGCTTGTTATGGGATTATTGCCTCATCACCCACCTGTGTTTGAGAAAGTTAACATAAATCCATTACTGTAACTATGACAATCAAATGGAAAAAAAGAGAGAAATAGATTAAGATTGATGAATCTGAATATAAAAGAAAATACATTTGTAATTCCAGTGTGGTGGAATATACCGATGTATTATCTCACCTAACTGCCTCAGCTATCTCTGCAGCATCTATTTATTAGAGGAATAGCTAGGAAAAAATATCTACTCTCCTTCTTTTAAGCAATATGTTTTTAAGTTCTCCCACAATTACATGAATTAGACAAATTAGTGAGAGTACTCTAAGCATAAGCACAAAGAATAAACATAAATAAAATATGATGCAACGTTCATAAATAATTTTCTAATAAGCATAAAAAGTCAATGAACCTAAATGAGTAATCAGTAATAGATTGAAGTTAATGAAAAAGTTAATTTCAACTGTCAATTGTATGATGTCAGTGAAAATTTGCAATATGAGAGGTACCTAAAAAAATCTAGAATTCTTCTTTGGAAAACAAGAGTGTTGTAGTTCAAAGGGAAGTAGGAAGATATGCATTGGATACAGATGTATGGACAGCAAGGGAGGCAATTCAAGGAGAAATGGGATGATCAAGTTTTCATAAGAGAGATGCAAAAAGTAAAATGAAAACATTTGGTATATTGCCATTTATGGGTAATAAAGGAATAGCTAAAATAGTATTTAATTGGGTTATGAGTAAAGGGCAGGTAACAAGATGGGTGAGAAAGGTAATACGGTATGCAAAAGATTTGGATAAAGAATTTATATCTGTATATTTGTACAAAAGATGGGATGATTGTGTTAGGAGGATTGTTGAGTGTTATAGTGGTAAGGAATGGGATAAAAGAATAGATTTATTAATAAAGAATAGTGAGTTAGAGAGATGGAGAACTAGTATGGAGAGTAAAAAGAGTTTAACTATATATAGAAATAAACAGAATATTAGGTGTGAGTTAATTTATGATAATAGTAAGGAAAGTAGTTTATTGTTTAAGGCTTGAACAGGATCTTTAGCAACAAGAGAATATACATGTAAATGGAAAAATATGGGTGATTTAATCTGTAAATTATGTAAGGAAGGAATAGAAAATATTAGGCATCTGTTAATTGAATGTAAATGCTTGAAAACAGAAAGGGCACATATAATGAAGTTATGGAAAAATAAATATGAAAAAAGTGATTATACAGAAAGTAGATTATTGGTTTTTATGCTGGGTTTGGAAAAAGATAAGGGGGATTTAGATATAAAGGCTGCAGAATTGACAAAGATTATGTTGTGGAAATGGGATGGAGCAGAATATGGGAAAAATTAAACTGGGGAATGTAAAATTAAGTAGTTAACAAGTTTTTCTTGGTATAATTGCTGAGAGATTCTTGAATTCATTTAAGAAGAAGCTACAGTACATCACATCACATGCAACAGTCTGCTGAATGGAATGATCAAATGAACTTAGGGTACCATGTAGTAAATTTTTTGTTAAGGGTGTCTCACTTGTCAATTTGGTGAAATTCTGTATGATAGTGAAAACAGTTGCAATTCTTAAAATAGTTTACAAGAAAGCTCCTTTGGAGAAAACATAAGTTTATGAATGGTTCAATAGAAGAGTTCCAAATTCAACATGTGCCAAAAATCACGGCAAATGAAGTTAATGTCAAGACAATGCTGAATTTTTTTGATGCAAACATCATTGTTCATCCAGAATTTATTCCTAATGATCAGGCATTTTACCTACATGTTCTTATTGCTTGTACAATGTAGCAAAATGAAACTGTTTTGATTTGTGATAAAGTGGAGATTGGTAGCTTTATCATGATAATACTCTAGTGCACTAGTCATGGGTATAAAACAATTTTTAATTAAAAACATTATTTGTCAGCTAACCATCTGTCATATTTATCTGATTTTACTCTGTATGATTTCTTTTTATTCCTCCAAATGGTAAATTGTTTCAAAAGAAAATGTTCTGCAGTCTTGGAAGAGCTGAAGAAAAAATGATAGAGGCATTAAAAGGCATCTCTTTGCAAGAGTTTCAAGACTGCTTTGAAAAGTAGAAAACATATATATTTAAATCATTACTTTGCATCAAATGGATAATACTTTGAATGAGATTCAATTTGAAACACTTATTAATAAAAACACAATTTTGGGGTGACTTCTCATATCAGAAATTTTCAGAGAATGATAAAGTATATTTACTAAATGGAAATATAAAAGTTTGATGATTTTGAATTAATGTATTTATGATGGATGGCCCAGAAATAATTCAAATAAGCAATTAATGCAAAATTTCTGCAAAGCATGCAAGTCTTATAATAGCTGCATTATAAGAAAATATCTTTACATCAAATAAAACAAATAATTAGATAGAAACTCTTTATGACAATCTTATTACCATTAGAGGTGATTGGAATGCATGTTTGAAAAGGTAATGGAATATATGAACAAGTTATGGCCACATGAAACTTTTAAAAAAGAAATAAGCGTGGAAAAAGTATTTTGAAATTTGCTTTGGATATTATATAATGTTTTCCCACATGTTTTCTGCATAATAACTGCATAAAGTGTGCATAGGATTTGGAAAAACATTTATAATACTTATGAATAAATGATGACTAACATCAATATGATAGAGCTGTGGGAAGACTTATATTTAGTTCACTGCTTAAAAGATAGTTTTTAAAGAGAAAATTGAAAATATTTTCAAAGAAGAAAATTATATTCAAAAACATTAGAAATCTCAGTGAGATTGAAAGAAAGTATTATTGAAATTATGGCAAATAATAAATGATTAGGAATGTCTAAAATTATATTGAAATTATTTAAAGTGGTATGGGAAAAGTGAACATTAAAAAGAAAAGAGACAATTTAAAAAAACTGTAAAAATAATAGCATATAAAATGGAGTGCAATGTGATAAAGAAGAAATCACAAAATATATGCAAAATGTACCTACATTGAAAAATATCATTGATTAATATAAATTTAGAGAATGGTATCAAATTTTAACAAAAATGATATTCAAAACAAGTGAAAAACACTCTAGCAAGAAAAATGTTTTAAATTGTTGGTCCTAACATAGTTTTGATATATATTGTATCAATATGTATATATACATGGTACATAAGTATGTGTAAATATACGAGTTATACAATATTATTAATAAAATAAAATTATTTCAATATTTTATTGTTGAAAAAAAAAGTAAAAATCTTGGGGATTATCTTACTTTTCTTTTGTGTATTAAAATTTAACCATATAATTGAAAACAAATTTGTGCAAAATGTAATCAGTTTCTGGGCATAAATTCCAGACTGATTAATTAATAGTAGTTAACTAATTTCTGTGTAATCAAAAATATAAGACAGCAAATAAAAAATGTAACTAATTAAAAGAATAAAGATCAAATGAATTGATATCATGGGTAGGAATTCAAGCAGTTGGGTGGAGTCAGTGAGTATAAATGCTGAAATCACCTATTTACAAAGAAGAACAGCAGCAGAAAAAGGAAAGAAGCAAAAGAATGAGCAAAAGGATGAAGCCAGTTAGTTTTTCTAGGATAGTTGACCAAAGAGTTTATAAACCATCTAAAAACGAGTCCAGCAAGATGAAGCAATCTTCGTACAGTCGTGCTGAGAGAAAAATGTGTTGTTAAATCAAAACTGATTGTTCATTTATTTTCCACTGCCCTTCTCCTCAACAACAATAGCCAGATGCAGTAATATATCCCTGACTTACCTTTGCCAATGCCATGAACTAAATCTATGGAACCAGACCTAGTAGTAGTACACTGAGCCAGGAGGAAGCATCCAGCTATTACTAATAGACCCACTATGAATCTGACATGATCAGAAGATAGGCATCATTATCCAGATACTGTATTACAAAACCTAGTTAAATATGTCTAGACATCATTAATAGAACTTCTAATTTTTATTTCAAGTGTAAACTTTTAAATTTATTTTCTAGATAGAACTTTTAAATGTCATTTCTAGTGCTAACTTTTATATATGCAAATAAGCACACGATTGTTCAAAATATTGTAGTGTTCATTTTTTTTTATGTTTTAAATATTCCTTATGTTTTTTTTAATAAATATGTCATAAATTATTAGGATGGTTTAAGTTCTCTCTCTCTCTGTCTCTCTCTCTCTCTCTCTCTGTCTCTCTCTCTCTCTCTTTAAATTTACTGATGGGTAAATAAATAATCTTTTTTAGATAGACTGTGCTATGCTGATCTCATGTTTTAATAGCTATCCAAAAGACAAGCTCTTAAGGCATGATAATTTCATCTCATGGGATCCAGTCTAAGGCTGGATACCCGTAGAGTTAAAATTCAATATCTCCATGAAATGTGTTACATTTCTTGCACCTCGTCTGGAAAAGTGACTGTGGTTTATATTTTTTATTATTATTATTAAATCTCAGTCTTAGTAGAGAAGAGGGTATAGTTAGTCTGTAAGTATTAATCATATTTACTCCTCTGCTTCAATAATGGGGTATTAAAATAAAATATTAAAGATTAATATGAGCTAATAATGTAAAATAATAAATAATAAGTATAATAACCATAGAATAAATCACAAAGGAGATTAAATCCTGTTACAGTGTATATATATTATAACAAAATTACAAGCATATTGAGGAGCTGGCAGGAGAAGCTATATAAATAAATTATTCTTATAAATCAATCAATAAATAAAAAAAGCTGAGCACTTGTGAGGCGTATTTCTTCATATTCATAGCTACAAAAATAAATAATGCAGAGTAGGGTGTAGATAGTAATATGCAATTTATATGTAAATTGTTTAATTTGTCCAATGCTTAGAAATATCAAAGCAAGGGTCATGTCTGTTAATGGAATTATTGTTGTTAGTGATAAAATATGTTTCTTTGATTTTTCGTTTACAGTCATTTTTCTCAATGAAAACTATTCTGGAGTTGGAGGGTTCAAACCTGTGACTGGTCTTTTTTGAGTGCTTTAAGAAAATTGAAGAATTATCATCGTTCTTCTGTACTCTTTTATATGTATACTTATGTTTGATGGCTCTATTGGGAATAGTGGCTTTGGTTTCACGGTAGTAAATGGCACAGTTTCCAGCCTGAGAGCATGAGATGATGTAAACGATCTGGAGGATCTGATCGAGGTTCACTTTATTTTTAGAATTGTTTAAAAGACGGTTAGTGCTTGGGGGGGGGGGTCAAAGCTGATTCTAAATTTGTTAGATAAAGATTTAAACTATTATCTTATAACAGTAAAAATAATATTTTTATGAAAGAAGTTCAGTAATCAATAAATTGTAAAAGAATATGAATTTCTGGGAATGATAGATTAGTTGAGAAAAAATGTTTATGTATGATGGAAATAGTTAAGAAACTTACCGGCTGTATAGTATTGCTCAAACTTTATATGTTAGTGTTTCTATTGTCAGAATAACCTTACTGTTTGCAATATTGATAGTCAAAATATGTTTCTGAAATTCTTTAAATATATATATACAAGTTTTAAGCACCTTAGATAAATTAAACTGTCTAACTTTTACAAAATTTGCTATTGTCAGTAAAGACGATACTCGGAATTAAAAATAAAATTATTTTATTTTACTCTGCTAGATGAATAAATTAAATTTTCTTGTGTAATTAAAAATAGTTTAAACCCTAAACTCGGATTAATAAAGAGAGAATTTTTCTTAGATTCTCTAAAGTAAAAAATAAGCTACGAATTCTAATGTAAGGTGTAAACAATTGTTAGTTAAATATTAAAGTGATTTGAAAGGCAAATCAAGATAGTGTAAATACTGTGTTGTTTAAGAAGAACTAATTTATTGCATAAATTAATGAATTCAATCTTTTTTCAGAAAATCAAGAAGAGAATGCATAACCAATAAAAGAATTTGGGAAACAATAAATATTGATTACATGATAGTAAATAAAATCAGAATAAAACAATTGAAATGATATAGATACATACAGAGAATGTCTTAGAAAAGAAGATCAAATAAATATTAAACTGATTACTGCTAGAGAAAGAGGGAATCCAAAAAAAAAATTGAAAAGAAAGAAGAGATAAAGATATTTTCAGGAAGATTTATGGAATTATAATGAAGCATAGTGATAAGACTTAAAAGATACCATTAAATGATATAGATTGATAAGAAGATTAATGAATTTAAGTATATTGCTTTTACACAATTGGTATAGCTATATTGAGGAGAAAAGAATGATGCTGTATATTAAAGTTATCCTCAAAAAATCCAATGATTAATTCCTTGGAAAGTAAGTCACGTGATATTTGAGCAAAAGGTGTGATAAGGTGAGCTTTGTTGCAAAAATTTTAACTCTTGAAACAATCATTCTAACATTATGCTAAAACTCACAGGATAAACAAAATTATTTAGTTCTAGAATATGAAATATGCTTAATATATAGTAGTTGTATATGAATGTGTTTCTAAAGTTTAAATTATTTATTTGAATATTTTTTATTTTATCGCAGTCAAGATCTTTTATATATTCTAGTAAATTTATGAATTAAAGTTATTTTGTTAAATCATGTGTATAATTTTCTGGTTTAACTTTATTAAAATTTAAAATCTAAATAATTCTATCTATCATTAAATTATCTTTTATATAAATTTTACAATGAATTTAGATTGAGCTAGATATGAAACGCTCGTCTGATTATTAATTTTCACACTTATTACACACATGTTATGAATTTCATTATATATACATGTTTATATATAATAAATGTATAGTTTATTAGCTAATTATATTTCCAAATATTACACACACACACACTTATGCATATAATGAAGGATTACCAAACAATTAGTTAAAATAAATGGCATTAATTTCATATATATATATATTGCAACAGTCAGCTTTTTAAACCAACTGTTTCACCTACTATATTCTATAATAGTATCCTTTTATATATAACTACCACCAAATTCTCGTATATTATGCTAATGTTATCATAAAAACCTGGCTAAATTTAAACCTAAATACTTTAACTATATATATATGTGTATATATATCTCTACATATAGAGAGAAAATTGCATTGATATTGGTAAATCTCTAAAAATATGCACATATATATTTCTAATAAGAATTAAATGAAAAACGAGTTGTATGTGTAACTTAAGACTACATATATGCTAGAAGAATGATGTTAATAGGATTTAAAACATTAAAGATTTCTTTATTTGGAAATATTTATTAAATTAGTAATATTTAAAAGTATATATTTCTGCATATATCGCTAAATTAAACGGTCGAGTTGCATATGTAACAAAATGTTTTTCCAAAGTTTACATTTGTTTTGCTAGTCAAAGTGACACCAGAAAAGTTTAATCCTGCTCACTGGAAATTGACCCAACTTATATTTAGAATTAAAATTAGATTTAAATTAAAAGGATTGCATAAATTACCATGTGTCTCAGAGGTTAATTTGACCTAATTATAAGTTTGACACAGCAGGCTTTCACGATTACTGGCAATAAGCAATTAAGCTGGGAAAACTTGTCTAAAATATAATATAACGAAAGAGAGGGGAGGGGTAAAGGGATATATATATAAGCTGCTGCAGCCATATTGGAGGTATTCTAATATTTTAATAAGAGGCATTCAGTCTAATATTTTTAAAAAGTACTCATAGAAGAATTAATAAAGATCATGTCGGGGTAGAGGCTCAAAATTTTGCCTTTCCGCCTCCTATGAGCAGCTACCTGATGCCGAGAAAGATGAGGAAACAGCCATAACCACCTAAAGATGTCCTAAGATCAAGAGAACCTGTCAGCAGAGAAAGGAGAAAATGGTAATCATTCATTCAAATTTAAATCTTCAACTAAACTCAAGTCTAAAATGCGAGCTAATTCTAAAGTAATGTCATAATAACAATAATAGTAATGTAAACTAAACTTGTTCTGGATATATTTTAATTTTGTTTAACCTAAAATCTTGCCTTGTTTTCAAATTTGATTTCATTCTCAACCCGATTTTCTTAATCACATATTGAATTGATAACACATTTAATTTATTAAGTCGAATATCTTATGTCTGGGTTTACTTATGTATGATTGATTTGGTTTTGCATATTTAATTTAATTTGTTTAAAGCCATTTATTTTCAATGTTTAATAAATTTGTTATATATGATTTAAATGATCTATTTTAGAACGGTAATTAAAATTCTCAGTTATTCTATATTTTAAGTTAACAATAATATTTGCTTTCATTAATTATAAACAACTTCTAACTTTTAAACTAAATCAATCAAATTTCAACTAATGTCACTGAAACTTCTTTTTGCTAAAGCAAAGCTAAATTTCAGATTTCACTTACTTGAAATCTTATATTATTTATATCTTGCATTTCCTAAATCTATGCCAAAGCCTATTAAATTTTACTTATTTTATTGTTTATGCTATATGTATTCAAAGCTGGGTTTTATTTGTAGTTAAATTATGAGTAAGAAGTAAATCTAGATTCTCACCCATATATATGTGTAATTTTGCATATATTAATGCACAAACAAAAACCGTTTGAAATGGATAAAATCTCTTGATTGAGATATAATTATTAACTTACCAGATAGATTTGCTTTTAAATATGATATTTAAATGGTATCTAGTTGAGATGATAAAATGCAGCATAAATCTATAATTCTATATTATTATTTTCCTTACTATGCTGTAGTCCCCTTAAATAAATAAAAGCCTATATAGATAGCCTTATAACTTGGATTCATAAATTTTCCTTAGTAGTATAGTTTTGAATACTATCATATGAACTGATACGGGGTAGTTTCATGAAGGAAACTATTACTTTGCATCTTAATTTTTATTCTATGATTATGTTGTCAGCGGGGCGTATGTGTCCTTTAGAAATGCTATGGCATAACTCACTTGTTGCTGCATTTCTTTACTGGGTGTACGTATTAGGTTTACACCAGTACACTTAGTTTGGGCAATTCTCTTCCTCAGATGGGATTGGTACATGCCTCCCATTCTGCATCCTTAGTAACGTAGCATGAGACTCCCATGGAGCATAAGATTCCCACTTAAATAAATTGCTCGATCAGCTGAACTAAAGATCTCCTATTCACAGCAATGAGTTTGGTCAAAATACTTGGTACAAATCCTGTGAAAAAGGCACATGTATGAGATGCAGAAACCCAGAGTTATATGTTTTATATACGCCTTAGTATCTGAATTCTAGCTGCCAATAATCAGTTCATCCTACCATTATAATTGTTATTTCAGCTTTGACCTGAATTCGAATTGAATTTGATAGGCAAATTATCTATATAGAGAATACATTTATTATTTGTGCTTAAGTTAAAAACTATATTATTTATAATTAATGATAATCATCTCCACTGACCATTAAGACAGATCTATATCCAATTAAGTAGCATAAATTAGGCATAGATAATTATGAGCAAATTCACTTCATTGTAAAAATTAATATTAATGCTCATAAAGGTATAAAATCTAAATGTATTATTATTTCATCACCTGTGAGTGATTTTCTTATATATATATATAGCTAAATAAAGTAACATTTGTAACCTAGAAATTGTAATCACTTGTGTGTGATCAAAACGCTATATATACATGTACTGGGAGTGCCTGAATATTAAACTGTCCCCTACAAGTGACACATATATATGTTAAGAACCTATTAATTTGTAACCTAAAATTTATAATCACCTGAAAGTGATTTCATATACCAAAAATATATGTAAACCAAATTATGTAACCTATTCCTAAGATTATATCTAAAGCCATCACTTGCATGTGAACCCAAATTTAATGTAAACATCTTTTAACCACCTGCATGTGAGAACGACTATTTAATCATTGTAATATTGTTTGTTTATTATTTCAAAACTTAACTTTTATTAAATTAACTTTAAATTTAAATTGGATTCATGTCTTAGTCTTGCTCACCGACTCATAATTATTTATCATTTAGTAATTAATTTACTATTAGTTATTGAAAGTAAATTCATTGTTTAATAATCATATACTAGCCACACAATACCTATATAGCCATACTAGATAGAATGTCTAGTATGGCTATCCTACTAGATAGAATGTCAGCTTTCCCAGTCTTTTGCTCGACTGATGTGCTACCGCCAGAACGTGAAGAAGGGAAATACTGCTGTGGCCTCAACTGTGTCATCTACAAGGCGGTAAATCTCTGAGCAATGGTAAAGGAACTAGGGTTAGGCTAGAGTTGTGGCACCCACCACCGTAAACTGGTCATCCTTGGGTTGATTTACCAGAGCTCTAGATTTTGTTATGTGAATGTACATATTTGACCATTACAATATATATATTGTACCCTTACTTCTGGATATATAAAATAGTTTAAAATACAACTAGCTCAGTTACATTATTATGCTTCATTAAAATTTGTATATCTATCTTTAATATACTTTTATATTATCATATCTTAATTAAATTTATTATCAATCATCAAAATCAATATAGTTCTAGATTATATTAATTAAATAAGTATTTATAAAATTATGAGACTGCGAAGTAAAGTTACAAAGTAATAAGCAGATTTACACTGAGTCAATATCTCCCAAGATACTGTCTCAATGGCATAAGAATACTACCCCTAACTTATCACCTTACCACTACATCTATAGCATTCTTATGGCTTTTAAAAGAAATAATTATCTTTAATAATAATAAAATAATTTCTAACTTTAACTTAAAATATAATTAAATAATCTCAGGTTCTTCTAAGCTGTTTTAAAATAATAATAACTCATGTAAATAAGTATGATGTGGGATTTTATATCAAACTTAAATACACCTAACTTATTTTAATAATAATAAATAATAATAATCTTATAGTGTAATTTAATCTCATCTATTTCTATGATATAATCAATCATTAAATAAATAAACAATTATATGTAGATCTTTTATTTCATATGGTATCTTCATTTTAAAATAGATCAAAATCTTATACTTAATAATCTGTGGCAATAAACAATATTGTATTCTTATAATGTGTATTATAATCATCTTATGACCATTGTAATATTTATGTTCATGTCAATTAACTCTTATAAAATAATGTTAAGCAAATATTGTATTCATTTTTAAAATAACAATAACAAATTCATTTTGTGCAAATATTATGTTTATTTCAAATCATCTGATGTCAAAATGCTGTGGTGAAAAATAAGGAAACTCGACACACTTTTAAAACAAATTAACAAATTTATTTACAATAACTTCAAATAAAATTTATTTACACTATTTACAGTTTATAACTTATGACAACAAATAAAATAAAAATAAGAAATACAAATATAAGAGGCTTACACTGTTATTAACTTATGTACTTAATAAGGAATTACACATTCCTTCAAATGCTATATTAATATTATTACAGTGTGTTTTTCTTAAAAATTTAAATTTGAAAAATAAATAGTAGTAATCTTTAATTATTACAAATAATAATACATGTCAAGATTATCTATGTAGCATGGGTACATAATGTAGCTCTACCTATTAAATAACTACATTAATTAAATATCATTTATAATGTATTATCATGTATTCACTTTGTTATTAGCATTGCCTAAGAGCTTTATATAAAATTAATATCTCTTTATAATGTAAAACGAATGATTAGCTGTAATTATATTCCACCTAATGTAATTTCTGTTATATGTTTTATAAAATATGCATTCTACATCTGTATTATTCAAACATTAATATTTAAATTATTTATCAATTTTAAATTCATAAAACATTACATTAGATAAATTTTATGATTCCTTTCTGTGTAAAATCATTATTTTACCCTATGTGCTTTACTAACCTTTCTAATAAATTTCTATCTATAAAACATATTCTAAACTCATTTTAAAAACATTTTCCGGAAAACAAATATCAACTTCAAATAAAATATTCGTTATCCAAATTACCTATATTACATCGTTTATACTTAGTAAACTTTTCAATCTAAATATAAGCTTCTACCTAAACGTAACTTAACTTATTCAATAAACAAAATACACAAAATATAGACTTTTAAAATCCTTTTCTAAATTGCAAAAATAAAATAATTACTTAGATAAATAATAAACATCATTCTAATACTAAACATAAATAAAATATCAAAATTATTTATGAAAGAATCATATAATTACTTCTAAGCTTTCTTACGTAATGTTGTATTATGTTGATATTATAAATTAAAAAATTATGCATATTTTAATAAAGTTTGTAATGTATGTGTTTTCATAATATATTTATCCATTCATTCTACAACAACATAATATTCAGTTGATCTAAAGAAAACATATTAAATTCATTAAAAATCATTATACAATATTTTTTACCATAATAATAATATTGTCCATTCTGCTATCCAGTATTCTTCGGAATTTGCAGCTTCATAAAATAAAAATCATTCACATTTTCACTCATAAACATTCATTAGAATATTCCGTGTTATATTAATTATAAAATAAGTTTATGTAATTAATTATTATATTATTTTTTAAGTTACTATTTAATAAATGTACCTAACCTACTTTTTAATAGTTTAATAATACTTTAAATTTTATGTTAAATAAATAAAATAAAATTTATATTACGGATTCCAGCGTTGATTTTTGTCCTACCATAAAGTTCTAACAAATATCCTCCGTATAAAGTCAATAAAACACTATTTCCTGTTCCGTTGTATCACGTGTTTCTTGAAAGTTTATAATAAAAATGATAACGTTTATTTTAAAAAAAAAAATAAGTTCCACAAGAAAACAAATAAAATTCAAAAATAGTTTATAAATTCTGGATCCAGTTCTTCATAGATTATTATTCAAAAAGTTATTATTTCAAAACTAAGTTATAATTTATAAAATTATCCTTCAATTATTTTAAATTAACTTAGTTTGGCTTGGCTTAGTTTAACTTGATTTGTACATCCATGTATTACTTGCGCATTTATAAATAACATTCAGGTAAGAATTAATTTCTTCATCTATAACGTCCAGCGTTTAGATTATTTCGATATAGCAATTTTATTATATTGCAATTTTAAATAATCACATTTATAGTCTATTTGCCTTTTTAAAAACGTCAATATTTAATCTTTTAGCATAAAGACTTAACAAGGCAAGTATTTATTTAAAATTACTACTGCTTCTTATATCTTTCCTCAAGATATATATTTTACTTCTATAATTTGTCAAAATATTTTCTTTTACAGAAATATTTATATTTCTTTAAAATATCTATTAGTAATAGACAATAGTAATTTAACTTTTGAAAACTATTTATAGTCCAAAATACTACTTTTCTCCATCTTGTAGTTTTATGTACTAATCCAGCGTCTGTTACTTTTTCAGCATAAAGTTTCTGATAAATTTCTCCGATACGTGATGTTTCCATTGATTATTTGTACGTAAATTAAGTTTCGATATTGAGAAGATAATAGGGAATTATTAAGTTACTCCTGCATATTTATCATTTAAAATTATAAAATTATATACAATAACACTCTTATGATTTTACAACTGATTTTTAAGAGCGTTTATAAATTTACTCAGCTATTTTTTAATAGCACAAACGACTTAGAAGTTTTATTGTAGAGAGCCCCCCTCAACAATTGAATCTAGCTTATATACTGCCAGAAACTCCTTATCTGATTGGTCCGATTAAACAATCAAACTTTCTTATTTACATATTTACCAACACAATATTAAAAATAAATAATAATGACTTATTTAATATTTAATATTATTACATTTTAAAAATAATTTTATCGTTTATTCAAATCTATCAAACATTCTTTTGAAATGTTATTTCTCACTTGATTTAAATCTTAACTTTTATAAGATCATTTAAAATAAACTAAATCTTTTAAATACGTTATATTTTTAAGACAATATTTTTAAAATCAAATTTAATATTTTACATTAATATCTTTATTTTTTATCTCGTGATAACTCACGTATTATTTATAAATTTACAACATGATTTTTTAAAATAATTATGCAACTTTATTAGACAACTTCCACGCGTGTGTGTATAACATCTGTTCTTTATCACAAGAACGCTTGTCTAAAAATAAACTAACAATTGCAGTATTTTAAAATAAATATTTTTAAATATTTAAGATATTATAATAGATTTTAAAATAATTATTTGCTATGATTAAAATCAAATATTAATCTCAATTTAAGTACTTATAATTTAAAATATTTTTATTCACTTTTAACATATATTTCAAATTAAATAAATATTTTTGTCTAATTTTAACTTGTCTTTTAAATATTTTAGCTTCAAACATTTGTTATTAAATTTATTAATGCAGTATTACATCATAATCATCATCATTTAAATATCTTCTCAAGATCAACACAATTCACACACCAAATACTCATAGATTACTCTAATTAAACTTATGGTAACATTACCACAAGCAAAGTCAACATCACATCTTTAAAATACTTCTTAAATTTAAAATTTTCCACTAAATTAGCACAAAACTTAAATGGTGACCCATATAAAAGGGCACAATATATATATTAATTCTCACAGATCAATTAATTCATAGAAGTCAATTAGAATGAAAATTAACAGAATACCTTAAAAGAACAATTCCAATTACATTTCAACAGGCTTATTATTGGCTCAGCTTCCATAGGATGTGGCTCTGTCCGAATTAATGATAAATATTGCAATCACATTTTCTAATTTTATACTACAAGCTGCAATATCAATCTGACAAACACAGGTTAGTTGGTATATAATTGGAGTATCTATGAACTGGCTGGCTGTCTGAAATAAAAATCCCAAGCCTGTTTTGTTGCCTCAAAAAATTCCAAGGCTTATTAGCTAGTGTAAAGATAAATTTTATGTACATTAACAATCTTTAATATTTAATGTGTAGAGAATTATAATAGAGTATGTTAAAATTAAGAGCGTGCTAATAGCTCTAAACAAGCTTTTTTTATTTTATTTATGATAAATAATAAAAAAAAAAGCTTGTTTAGAGCTATTAGCACGCTCTTAATTTTACATATTTGTAAGTGCAAGCTATATATATAAGTCATGTGACATCTGACTTGTTATTATTACTATTAATAGAGTATGTTATAACTCAAATGAGGTTTAAACAAATTTAACATATAGCTATAGATCAATTATGATTTTGCAGTTCAAAAGCTTTAAGCAAATAGCTATAACAATTGATATTAAATGCTGCAATCAATTCAAAAAATAGTGTAAAGCTTTCCATATGCATAACTTGAATACTCATTCAACAGCTTCATTGATCTATATTTCAATCCCTATTATCCCAATTCAATAACTATAACAAAATCTTATTTGAATTTATAAACTTCAGTATAATATTAAATACACTATAACTCAAATTTCTGCTTAAATTGTACAATATATTCAATTATGGAAGACAGAATTAATCTTTTTAATTTTGGATTTGTGCCTTGCATTAAATATTAATTATTATAAGTCTATATAGTATACGATTTTAGATATCATATTTGAAGATGAATGGAATTGATATATAATTAATCCTATTGTTAAAGTGAAAATTTGAACTTTGCATCAAGGTCTTCATTTATCTTTCAGTCTGACATGTAAACATATTTTGGACAGCATAAAGTGGTCCAATTATTTATTTAACATCTTATAAATTATATATATATATATATTGAAGCATTCAGTGTGTATGAACACACAGAGCTTCATGTTAGTTGTTGGAAATGGTATACGTATATATATTTTAAAACTCAAATATCTTAATTTTTCATTTTTTTTTCATTTTTGCTTGTTTGCTAAAGGGGTGCATGTGTGTGACTTGATGAATGAGTGGACTCATGTATATGTATATTGTTCTATTGAAATGCATTTTTTTTGTATGTATATATTTGGAAAGAAAAATATATTTCCATTGTCTTATATCTTTATCCTAAAGGCGATTCGTTCCTTGCGAAAAAACATTTTGATGATTCTGCTTTTTTTTTTTTTCATAAACATTCCGAAAAATATAGTTGCATGTAAGTGTGAATTCATTTTTCTCATCCTTGAGGCGATTAAAAGGCAAGTAAGATTTTCATACCTTTGTGTAATCTTATCTCGATTATGTCACCTGTTTTTGGTAAAAGATCAAGTCGCATGGGAGTGTTGAATTGTTTTTCTTATCTTTAAACTGATGTAAATCAAAAAATCTTTAAACTGATGTAAATGAGAAAAAATCAATCATGCGGTCTGTTTTTCATTTCTAACCAAGGCAGATATATTATAGGTGTTAAAAAATATATATAGAGAAAACAAAGAGTTGCTTAGCAAAAAGTTTTTTATAAATAGAGCAAAGAAAAAGAACCAAGGTAATTAAAAGTCAAGCAGTTAGGGGAAAAAAATTGTTGGCAGTAAAAAAAGTTGGTGCCTTTTAAAGAAAAGTTTTAAGAGAAAAGTGACTCTCAACTACTAGTGCAATACTATATTTAAGCTGAGAAGAGATCCACAATATGGTTTGTGAGTAGTACAAATTACTTTTCCCTTCTCTGGAAAGTCTCCAGAAAAATGCATCTAAAGAAGAGGAGAGACAAATCCCATGCTGCTGCTATGAAAGAAAATGGAGAACCAACATCGAAGCCAGTCTATCCTGATTCCAGTAAAGCCCAAGATCGATCCTAATAATGAGTGAACGAGGAAAAAAATATCTGCCTCAATCAAAGTGACCCAATGATCCATTGAAGAAAAATAGAGAAGCAACCTGAAGCCAGTCTATCCTGAGGCCAGTAAAGCCCAAGGTTGATCCTGACAATTAGTGAATCAGTGGAAAAAAATCTGCATCAAGCAAAGTGACACTGTAATCTATCGCAAGTATAAACTTTCTATCTTAAAAAAAAAGGGAAATTAGTTATATCTTAAGAATGCCTTCTATAAAAATTCAAACATTTAATATCCTTAGATTCATAAAATTCGCAAAAGACTATCTTAAAAAGATGTGTTTCAAAGGGATGGTTATATATATATGAGTGTTTAGTTTTTTTGTTGTTGTTGTTTTAACAAGTCAATTTAAATTATAACTAGATTACGTATTAATGGTTAAAACAAGAAAAAAAAGTGTAATGTATAATTCTAAGTGGAACAAAAGATTATTATAGAGTTTAAAATTGCAGCTTTTATATGTTTTATTTTGAGATATGCCGGTATGTTCTTCTTTAAGTATAATATATATTTGATTGATTAATTTATTTGTACCAATTTAGTTAAGTATGGGGACAAATGATATTACACTATGAAACCAATTTATGTCTAAATTTGTTTACTTTATCCCGAATCTAAAGTGGGAAATGGGTAACGATTTTTATAGTAAAAAATAAGAAACAGTCAAAGTTAAATTTCTAAATCGCGTCTAATTCTGGCTTAGTGAAAAATGTCATTTATTTAATAAAAAAAAAAAGAGATGGAAAAGAAATCAAATATCTATATAAAAAAATCCGCCCTCTTCCCGTACATGCATAATCACAGTATCTTGGTAATAAAATTTAAAATATAAATAAGTGTTAAAATTATTTTATTTGATTTAGATTAAGATTCTTTGTGACAAGTAAAGAAGGTAGAATGGTATATATATGTATGTATGCGTTTATTTAAATGTAAAAAATAATAATAATAATAATAATAATAATGCTAGTTCTTCTTTTAAAATTTAAAATAGACAATATTACTTATTGCAAAGATATGAGTTCATCTCACTCTATATGTATATTTTTTTTCCGGGCTTGGCTTCCCAACATGAGGCTTCAATTATATAAACCCACACACCCTGAACATCTGAGCAATAATTTTGATTTACAATTTTTTTTATGTAAAATATGTAGAGATATTTTTAAGGTTTAATGCCAATATGAGGCAATTGGATTTATTCACTCACTGCCATAAAAGGTAGAAATATGATTTATTTAGATTATATATTATATTTATAAAAATATGCAATCTCTAAAGCCACAATCATTGATGAAAAAAGTAACTAATCTCTGATAGATATAAGTTTTTGTTATAACAAACATTATCAGCAACCTAGGAAATAGTTGATATATCAAACATAGCAATATAATTTCTATTTAAACATCACAGTTATCATTAAATTTGATATTAAAATTTAAACATAATTTAACAGATGTGATAGAAACATATATCTAGCAGAAATTGGTTAATTTTTTTCATCAAAGGGTCTTGCTTAAAAGATTGTAAAATTCTGATAATCATCCAATTTAAGTTAACATTATTTATATTATTATATATTTACATTATATTTAATTTGTTATTAACTAGGTCCAGTATAATGTAATTGTTAAATAGGAATTTAGCCAGACTGACTTAGTTGATAATCTAGTTGTTAAATAGTAATTTAGCTAGGCTAAAGTTAAGATATATATATATATTAAGAGACCATGCACAAAAATTTAAGTCATTTTAATAATAATATAAATGTTTATTAGAGATAGCTATAAAAGAAAAAAAAAGAATATTTTTCTTGCATACTTTCATTTATATATATATTATTTTTGAAAAATAAGAAATAAGAAAGGATTAATTTATCTTTGAGAAATGAAAGATTGTTTATCAATTAGTGTAAAAATAGAATTTAAAAAACAAAAAAAGAATTATGATGTTAATCTTTGAAAAAATGAAATGTTGTTTATTAGTTAGTGTATAAACAGATTTTTTATTTTAAAAATCAATTGGTTAAGATTCAATGCAGTAATTTCTGAGGTAGGTATATGATTGGATGGAAGATTGTTATCAGAGTTATTTTTTTAACAAAAGAGTGTTTGGGAAAGAGAATTAAGCAGATTTTTTAGTAGTGGTAACTTTAGCAGTCAGAAGCTCAGCTTGGAAATCTGATACTAGTTTCATCTCACTATTAATTAAAAAATGATGTTTGCATAGCAGCATAACATTACAGAATTTACAAAACCATGTGCTAAACATTTTCTAAAAACTAGTCATTGCTGAGGCAATCATGTAACTAATCTCATTAACAGAAATATAGAAGAAAGATATCACTGGGAGATACTTCAAACAGGCTTTGTATATTGATTCATCCAATGTCATGACTGTCTCATCTTATGTTAATCTGAAATAAAAATAATTGTTAAAAAGGAAATCTAGAGCTAAATTTTTAAAATGCCTAGTAAATCCCAGAGCAAAGAGATTGACTAAAGTACTACCTGAAAGAGTTTACAAAAAGACACATCCAAATATCCAACTACAAAAGGACTAGAAAGAAAATCATTTTCAGATAAGATATTGCAGTATGCATATCCATTTTTAAATATTACTTTATAAAGAAATGAATAATTGAAAATATTAAATAATCATTTTATAGTTTTGTCAAAAACATTTTTACTAGGTTAAAATTGTTTGGTGACCTACTCATTTTCACAAAAAGGTTGGGGTGGGGGAGATTCAAGTTAAAATTATTATTTTTCTTTAATGAGAAATATTTTTAGGATTTGATTATTGTATAGAAATAACTCCTTTAAATTAAATGTTAATTAATTAAATCAGAAGGAAATAATATTTATTTATATTACATGAAATTATGGGTGCTGCATGTATATGATTGGTCAATATATATTAACATTGGGTTTGTAATAACATTATTTTTTAATTATTAGTTAACTTTATTAAATAAATGTTTAATAAAAATATGTTGAAAATTATTTTTGTGTTGACTTTATTCTTTTAGCTAATTGTTGTATGGGTTATCAATATGTGTGACTGATTTCATCATAGAGTTGTACTTTAAGAGATTTTTAGGTTATTCCAGTGAATAGATTTAATAATGGTACAAATAAGTGTGTACATTTTCTCTTATTCACAGGTTCTAGAGTTCTTGTGATTCCAAACATAGCTCAGACCTAGTAGTATTTACCATATATATATATATATATATATATATATATATATATATATATATATATATATATATATATATATGGATATATTTTGTGTGGACATCAATATGGTCTTCCATAGAATTATTTTGATGGTACAACAGTAAAGATTACTTTTAAAATCTAGATGCTTTTTATTTATACATTTTAGGATGATCATTAGTTTTTTGATGCCAGTACAATCATAATACTTGATGGCCCAAGGATAGCTGATGATTAACAAGAATATAATGATACCAGCAATTTTGATATAGGATTACTTTTACAATTATTTTTAGCACTTGGATAGGCAAGCAGGTAAAATATTGTTGATTGGTTTTATAATATGCTCTAAGTTTGGAATTGATTACCTGATAATTATTCTTTAATTTTATAGTATACCTCTTTTAATCCCACTCACAAAAAAATGACTGATAACTATTAATGAATATTACTGATAATGACTTATTTATCACTTATTTGTTGCTTATTATTTACTTCAAAAGCAGATTCTTTGTTCATTTTTTATGCTCAGTAAGCAGGAATATTTTTTATTTATTATTCATTATTATTGATGCTTTGAATAATGATAATCGCAATTCCTAGTGTTCCATGTCATATCATTACTATTATTATATGTGTGTGTGTGTTTGTGTATATGTGTATACAAATTGTTGAAAGTCTTGAGAACCAATTCTATATAAACTATTAGTGGACATTCTTAAAATCAGGCAGATCCTATAAACTTGTTTTCTGTTAATAGATTGAATTAACATGTTTCTTATCAATAATTAGCTCACAAGTATCATCAGTGTTAATGGTCCTAAAATAAATAATAGAACACACACACATGTTGACCTTAAAAGTAGCTGCTTTATTAATTTGTATATATGGATCTTAAAATATAGCATAAATATTTTAAAATATAATATCTTTAAAAGATCTTTAAAAAATTTATTAGAGACTCTGCGATCCAATATTATTTCTATTAACAAAAATTTCTCACATTATTTTAAAATTAATAACATTCAAATTTGTTAAAAATTTGAAAACATTACACTGCAAAAATATTTTCATTTCTGAAATGAAAATTTTATATATATATATATTATAGGAATTTTATTTGTCATTATTTTTTAGTGCGCACTTATTTGTAACAACTTTTTTCAATATCCCTAAATGAATGTTAATTTTTTTTCAAAATGTCCCAAATTTCTTTCATTTTTATTTCATTTTTTATATAAAATCTTTATTTAAAAAACCACATTCCTACTCATGCATTTTCCACAATGTTTTAATTTGAAAAAAGTTTGTTGTAAGATCTGAAGAAGACTGCTAAATAGTCAAAACTGTCATGTGAAATTAAATAAAATATTGTGAAAAGTGCATTAGGTAAAATGTAGTGTTTTAAATAATTTTTCTTTATTACACTTGAAATTTAAACTTAAAATATATTAATGAAATTTTTATATAATTCCACATTGGAAATTATTTCAACTCTTTATTAAAATAGTACAATCTTATATTTTTAATATATTATAATTAACCTAGCACAGTGTTCTTCAACCCTTGGTCCACGACCCGGTGCTGGGCCGTGGAACTTTTCTGCAGGTCTGCATGTTAAAACGTGCAGTAAAAAGTTTGTAATAATAAATAATAAGAGTTTAAACTTTTAATCAATATAGCCAATTTTTATTTATTTTTTCATCTCATTTTTACCCAATTAAAAAAAAAAAGAAAACAGAACGAAAAAAAAATCTAATCAATCATTCATAAATTAATTTGTTTTTCTAGTTATCACAGCTGTTTATGGGGGGGAATTAAATTTTTTATTACTTTTCTAAAAAAATTTAAAAAAAAGTTTTTTTATTATATAAACTCCATATATATATATATATATAACTTTATCTTATATATTTGATCAGTTATAACAATTATGCTTATCTTTAAGAAAATTTATCTATAGACTTCTGCCGGTCTGCGAAATCTTATCCTTATTTTTTCTGGTCTGCGGAACCTTATCCTTATTTTTACTGGTCTGCAGGTGTGAAAAGGTTGAAGACCACTGATCTAGCATAGTTTTTTTCATTATTTACATTAATTTGTTTGAAATAGTGGAATCTTAATTGAATTTTGTAACTTATAAATTGCAATTTTTTTGAAAAAGGCTGCATAATGGATGGTGTTTATTTTTATTTTTGGTGAATTTGTAAATCATATATATGGTATGGTTTATAAAAATTGTGAAATCAATTACAATTTCCACCAGATAAGAACTTAATTTTATGCATACTTATAGATTATAAAAGCAATATGTTTAGTGTTTTATTAGTAAAAATAATGTTAAAATATTGTCTTTAATTAAAATAAGATATAAGAATAAATATGTATGTATGAAGTGAAATTAATACAATCATGAATCTTATATGAATATAATGCAATTAAAGTTTTGCCCCAATCAAAACTGTACTACGTTGAGCAAGCTCATTAGAATCAATCCATTTACTCTACTCCAGAAAGATTTATTCTAAATTTGAGTAATCAAATGATACTTAAACTAATATGAGATAGTTTTAGAATGAGTAGAATAAATTATTGTTTCTTATTAATATATTGAACATAAGCCAAAAACATCTTTAAAATTTCAGTTTTCTAAATGTTGTTGCAGAAAATAATCTTTATTCACTGAAAAAGTAGTAATAATTAAAATAGTAATTAAAAAAGGTCTAAAAATTAATCTTTAATATAAACTCTTATTTGTAATTAAAGAATCACTCATCATCTTAGATAGGTTATCTAACAATTGATGAATATTGTAGAGTAATGCTTAGTACATCTGCTTCTAATTTGAGGGTTAAGTTCAGGGTTAAAGTTTGGAAAAAAGATCTCAAATAATATAAATGACCAATATAGTTATTATTATCTTAAAGATAATAGTCCCAATGTAATCAAAGCTGATTATATAATTGTAATACATTGCAATCTTTGTCAATTGTGAAGATGTCATATATTTCTAGGTTCTGAGCTCATAATTAGCTCTACCTTTTCAAGTAAGAATACAACCTGATTTTTAAAAACATCTATGAGATTCGGATAATGTAATAAAATGTTACAGGACCCAAAATCTTTAAATATAACAATAAACTGAAAAACATTTCCTTATATTCCAATGATTAAGTTATATCAAAGACCTATGTATAATTTATTTCTACAAAACATTAAAACAAATACTATTTATAAATTATTTATTTTTATTTAAGTATCTTATTTTAATAATTAATTCCAATAATGTTAAAGTTGAAGATGAAGTAGTAATATACTTATAATTTCTTATAGTAAAGTACCGTCTTTTTCTTTTAAAAAAATGTAGAATTAAAAATTCAACTTTTAAAACAATGATTAATAATAGGTAATCTTTAGAATACCAATTATGAGTTTTTTCTAGTTAGTTTTGAAAAATTTGCTTTTAAGGTAACTTTGAATATGTTAGTAAAAAATGATTTACAAATGTGGATAGTATGAATACAAAATAATGATAAAAAAATTCTTAGTATCAAAATCAAAATATTTATTCCTAAAAAAAAATAATGTATAAAAATATGATGAAAAAGGACATTTTTGTTCTATAGAAACAGTAAATACTTTAGGGTTGATTACAAAATGTGTGCATTATTTATTTATTCATTTATAAATAAATAAATCAATAATTTATTTATAAATGAATAAATAAATCATTTTATTTATATTTCATTATTTAAAAACACAGTTACCAAAACTTATTATCCTTTTAATCAGTATAAATTATTTTAAAATTGTTAATATAATAGTATTTATGTCTTATATTTTAATAGTATAAGAGAGAGATAAATGGCAGCAGATGAAGATGTATTAAATCCTAAAGGTCTATGTACAGTTTCAAATTTTAAAACTCATCACTGATGAAAGCCATATACTTGAAGATAATCTGGGAATATTAGATGGGATAGTTCAGAATAGGGATTCAGTAAGTACTATTATTTGACATCTATTATTACTTACTAAAACTTACACTAAGTGGCACAGATATAATGAAAAAGTTGCTCTAAAATAAATAAATGACTTTAATTTCCATTTCTGATTAGAATTTATTTTTCATATCCATAATATAAGTCAGTGGTGCACAATCTGATAGTCATGATTTTTCAGGGAGTCTCATAAAATTTTTTGGAGGTTGTGAAATTCTCTTTTGAATAATGAGAAAGATATGTGTATGAATGAAAGACTATCTGCTAACACCCAAATTAATTAAAATGAAAATAATGATCTAATTGATTAAAAATAATATTGAAAGTATTTAAATTATGTTCAGCATAAGCTTATTCAAATACTTCTTAAATGAAAAATGATAACCACACAATAACATCAAAAAATAATCTGCAAAGTACATCTGGCTAATTGTATGAGGTGGTCAACTATAAAGTGTCATTAAGGATGTATATATATATATATATATAATAAGCATTAAATTACCCCACATGGTTAAGAAATCCAGTACCACCCTCTGTGAACTAATATATAAATATATTAGAGTTCGTATTTCAAAATAACCAGCTCAAAACGATATGCTTTGAACTATCTGCTATATATATATTGAATTACAAACAAATTGAAACAAATAGACAGTTCAAAATGTATCATTTTGAGCTGACTATTTTGAAATATGAACTCTAATGTATTTATATATTAGTTCACAGAGGACAGTACTGGATTTCTTAACCATGTGGGGGATTTAATGCTAATATTTGTGTATTTATTTCAGTATAGTGTTATGCACTGGGATTATATATATAAAGCAAAATGAAGCTTCAGAAGTTTTGATGAAGAATATATATCATAATAGAATTTTGACAAAAAATGATTAACTCAAAATTTTTTATCAGTCACTGTTCTGTCAGTTACAAAAAATTCAAATAGAATGATCCCCTATTATAGAAAGTTTGTCAGTTTGTTTTTCAAATTATGTGAATACAGGTAGCATGAGGGCTGAATTGATCCAAATGCAATTAAACAGCATCACCAACTGCATTATTTTACTACTAAGGAAATAATAAAAACTTGTTAAAGTTTTTTTACAACTACACATTTTGTAAGAAGTAGAAAATTTATAAAAATAAAACTTTGAACAGCTTTCAAATCACATTTTGCTTTTATTAAATTTTAAGTTATATGAATTTATTGTTATCTATCATGAAAATAATTAGCAATTTAATTTTATTATGAAAGTAGCTTGAAGTCAATTAATCACTTCAAACAAATCATTCACTTTTATATAATTGTTGATGACATTTATTTTTTTCTTAACCAATAATACATCACATGCTATTCTGTTAGACCCTCATATAATTTATGTTATATTTATACCAGATGCACTCAACCTTGAAAAGGCCTCTATTTTTTAATTGTTTGCTTTAACAAATTTTTTAAAAGATTTAATTAAAATAAATTGAACTACTGCTGAAACTCACTGCACTCATTAAAATACCCTTCCAACAGCCAATCAGATAACATGATAGCCATCTAAACGACAATCAAACTTAAACACACAACAAAGATTTTACAAGAAAAGGGCAGCCCACCCTTCTCTCAACTTTTCTTTCTATATATCTAAGCCAGTCATAAGTATTTAAGTTTGAAAGCTTGAAGCTTTAAATATCTTCACAAGCAACTCACTGAGTCTAAATCATAAACATACAATGCGAAATCCTATGATTTACTATGTAGTAGTTTTTAGAATACATAACAAGCAGTAAAGTATGTAAATATTTTAATTTGTGAAGTTCAGGCAGTTGAAAATTGAAATAAATTGAACTACTGCTGAAACTAACTGCACTCATTAAAATACCCATCTGACACCCAATGTTGAATGGGTATTTTAATGAGTGAAGTAAGTTTCAGCAGTAGTACAATTTATTTAAAATATTTAATGTAAATTAAACAAAAGATTTTAATAATTATGGACAATTTACTTCATAACAAAAATTATAGTTGTGAATGGCAGAATAAAAGCGTTAAGATCAAATGTAAAATTTTTTAAAATAAGGCTGTCATTTTTATAATAGTTTTTTTGAATTAGTTGCTTTCACAATTGTTTTTAAGATTTAATGTAAATTAAATAAACGATTTTAATATTATAGAAATATAAAAAATTCACAATTGAAAAAAAAATGTTTGGAACAACCCGGCCTGTTTGGTACAGTTCAGAAATGTACCCAGTAAGGTAGTAATAGATTTAGCTTTATTAATAATTTTGTGCACCAGTGTACACAAAACTATTAATAAAGTTGAATTAAAATTTAGACTTTTAAATATATACCTGTTATATTTGGTATGTGACAGTTATAGACACTGGTTTGTTAATGGTGGAACAGT
The DNA here is from genome assembly GCA_028023455.1 of Epiperipatus broadwayi. NCBI lineage: Eukaryota > Metazoa > Onychophora > Udeonychophora > Euonychophora > Peripatidae > Epiperipatus > Epiperipatus broadwayi. The sequence continues at coordinate 360,698 of JAQFVV010000216.1, forward strand.
TGTAAATTTGACACATGACAGATTGTGAAATTGTCAAATGACAGCCTTATGGAGAAACATTCACTAATCAGACAACAGAGAAAATAGGAATTTTATATATAAAATAGTTCACTAGCATATATAAGGGACAGTAAAATTTAAAATTTTTTTTTGCAGGTTTCAATTGTGTTAGGTTGCCAGACCTAATTAATCCATCAAATCATCCAATATTGGTTGATAACCGAATGATCAACAATTGTGAAAAACCTTAAATTCTCATTACTTAGCTATTTGGAAAGCCTGTGAGTAATGATTTCTTTATTATTCTTCTATACAGAACTGTTGAAAAGATTTTGCCCTATAGTAGCTATTTAAAGATTGTTTTCACTTTTTTATATGATTCAGTGAATACATTATGTTGATTTGTAAAATTTTACATTTGCAAAAATTAAGGGTAATAATTCTAAAATTGTGTACAATAGTACTTGCTAAAATGTTATTAATTTATTTTAGATGAGGTAAAAAAAAAAAAAAAGACAAAAATGCACTATGAGATCAATGCTTATAAGAAAATGATAATTCCTCACCAATAGTAAAAACTACATTATATTACAATCATATTCTTTATTTTGTAGTTAGTACATCAACGTTTTGCTGACTAATCCAGATTAACATTGGGCCATCCCTCTCCATGCTAACCAATAATGGAAGGATATCTGGTGTGTAAGTGGCTAGTTACTTAAAAGAAAAATACCAAAGTTTGTTTGTGACTTGGGGAAAAAAGTTCTAAATTATATCTGGCCTGGATTCAAATCTTAAGTCATGATATGGCATATGGATGTGTTGAAAGCTATATTTATATAATGTGTATGAATCACATTACTGCCGTAATCCATTGTCAAACTAACCAAGGCAATGGATGGACCTTAGGGGCTTTTTTTATTTTATACATGTTCAAAAAAAGTATTAAGATAAATGTTATAAATATTAAAAAGAGCTTTTTCTGAAATTTTGCATAGGTTCCAAAATTGTAGCTATGGCACTGACCAGAAACTGAATCATATGATTATTTCCAAGTTTCTTCTTACAGTGATATGCAAACCTGGCTAGGCTGACAGAATGTAAAAATTGTAATCTATATGTTTATTCTTTTATGAAACAGATTTGAAATATAGATTTTCATCCAAACATTTATTTTAAACGTTAAATTTTTTCGTTTCAAAATCGATATTTTGAAGAGGAAAAGATTTTCGTTACCCATCATAACTGTCAGCGCTCCAACACTCACAAACACACACGCACAGAGACACGTTGATCGTACACGAAACCTGTAATTTTGATTTCATTAGTTTTATGCTTAAATATCTCTTCTTTTTTTTTTTATCTGAAATAGTTAAACTTATTTACTCTTTATTTCATTTTTAATAATAATGAATTATTTTATTTTGCTAAACAGAGAATCAAGTTTAATTCACTATATAAAAAAAATTAATTATCTGAAAATGTGTGTTTTTTTTTTTAAATATATATATATATTTCTGAAGCTTAAAACATATATATTTTTTATAACTAAACATGACATTTAAAATCATGTTGCATTTTTTATTAACAAGCTGAAAGATCTATGTGTTTATAAACATTGTTATATTTATATTAATTATTTCCCGACAACTTAAATCAAGAATCATTTATTTTAAAATAAACACCCATCCCCCTCTTGCTTCTTGAATTGTAGTGGTTAATGTGTCTAACTGTTAAGCAGAAGAATGTGGCTTAAATTCAAGTTGGATGAATCTAAGATATTTTTTCAACTCTCAATCAAGTTTAAGTAGTCAGTCCCTTAGCCAGCGCAGATAGACATGTAGATTTATTTAATAAGTAGGCATCTAACTATTATTAGCTAAAACGTAAAAACCACAGATGAATTGGGTAAATGAGAGTTTATCTGTGCCATTACCTTTAATAATGAAAAAGTGATTAAAATCATTAATGAAATAATTAATTGTTTAAGGAACTTCTTTATTTTATGATGTAACTTTAGCATCAGAATTCTAATAAATTTGGATGCAGCTCTAAATTTAAAATGCACAAATAAAATGTTTTAATTGGTAGACAGAAAAATAACATTTGCAATGAATGTAAATGTTAGCCATAGTTTTCTGTTACCTAATTACTTCACTCCAATTTTAAGTAGAAATCTTGTGTACTATGTTGTAATATGGAGAAGACAGAAAATAACAATGGATTAAAATAACACCATTTTTAATTTATTTAAAATAAAAAGGTGCATAGCTCTAAAATTGAGATACTAGAATAAAATACAGTAATCGGGTGGCAGGCAATGGCATACTACCCCCAGTGGTGGTTAAATGTTATTGCATTGTTAAAATTTTGTATTGCTTTGCTATAGCATCTTTGATCAAAAGACTTTTCTATTAAATAATAAATATTCAAAGATATTAATAAAAATTTACTGTAAATTGACAGTTCTGGACCTATAAAGTCCCAAATGAATTTGCTATCAGAATATTAACAAATAAAACGTTTTTTTTTTCTCTCAATGATTTTTAATAATAATTCAACTCAATTTATTTATTTACACAAGTACAGCATTAATCCTGAAAATATATGTTCATAAATTCTTTTTTATTCATTTTTAAAGATCTAAATCAAAAAATCATTGTAAAATTCAATTATAAATTCTAAGCAAGCAAAATAAAAAGTAAAAAAATATTGAGTATGGCAGAAAAACAAACTTTAATATAAATAGGAGTTCAGACTTCATATAAACAATTATTAGCAAAAATATCTGAAATTATATCTGATAATATAATTTATTGGGAATAAGTTTATATAAAGCAGGAGTGGCCAAAAAGTTGGCCACAGTTGACCAATCGACTGCAAGGTCTCTGGAAATCGACCATGAAGCTGATGTGAATATTGACAAATTATAGTGATAAATTCAGAACTGATTCGAATATAAAAAAAAAATAAAAAAAAAATTCAAAATTATTGTGATCTAAAAATAGTTAAATTTAAAATAATACTTATTGTTACCATCAATCTCAAAAATAAACCCAGGTTGGAAGAAGCTAAAAAGAATTAAATACAATTCTAAAACAATAATTTTCTTTTTTCTCTCTATATTTTCTTGATTTTTTTTTTAAATTCAGGACCAACTCTAGAAAATAATTATTTATAAGTAATTTAATAATTTTAATTTAATAAATATTTTATAAAGTGGCATGGACAAATTGTAATTTAATAGTGGTTATAGTAAAATGTCTTCGACAGTTCATATCTCATAGAAAAAAATTAATCAATTCATAAGTATCTTTTAAAAACGTTACCAATATTTATGAATACCTAAAAAGCTCTTACGAAAAAAAATCCTACCAATTTGTCAGTAAATTCTAAAAAAAACTAGGATTTCAAATTATTATTTTTTTCCATTCCAGTTTTCATTCCAACAAAAATAATGATTTTTTTTTTCTGGTTTCCAGTTCGAAGTCTTGAAAAAAACATCATCACCCTCAGGTACACTTTCACCAAAAAAAGTCACTCCCAATGTTTAAAAGCTTGACCATCTCTGATATAAAGATTTATAATCTCTAGTTTTTCATTTTACTAATTGGACAAGACTATATTATTATTATTCAAATTAATACTTCTTAAAAATCTATCATAGACTGACTAAATTCTATGAAAGTCCTTTGGATTTGGAACAAGTAATCAATATTCAAAAATAGGAAGAAACAAAAGATAAATAATTTGTGCTTAGTAAAATCAATGACTATAATTTGAATGGATTAGTGAAAAGATCATTTATCACAAATAAAATGTCCAGACCTTTTTAATAATTACAGATTTTATAATTCTTAAGATAGTAAGAAAAGTTTAAAAATTCTGATTTCTTGGAATAAAAAACAGTAGAACATTTTTTTTTTAATTATTATTATTCATCTTATTATTTTCTCACCATTTCACAAAATGATTTGCATAATATATTTTTGCAATGAATTGCAATCACAGATTACATGATATGCCTAAAATTTTTTACAATCATTTGCATAATGCAACAATTGGAAAATTTTTACACTGCCTTGAAGTACTCTTAAACTGCAATAATATGAATGAGATGATTTGCTGTTAAATTTCACCTAAACGATTTTTTTAACTTATGTACTTATTTATAATATATAAGGTCAATGGACTTTTTTATTGATAACATATTATATATAAATATTGACTTTATGTGCAAAGAAAGGTTTAAATTATATAGATAAAAATATGATGAAACGATGATATATCCCAATTCCAGCAATACAGTATATTATCCAATGTTAACAAAGCAGTTGTTATGGTTAAATGTTTAATTAATCTATAATTACTTCAAGACTCTATGTTTTTGTGGAATGGTAATCTGAAAAATGTTCATTCTATGATATTGCACAACCAAAAAAAATTGTAGACTGCCAAAGTTTGTTTACGATATATTCAGGTAAAAATTTAAGGAAATATAAGTATATAGTTAAACCATTCTTTATTATTTCTTTTGAGTGTATTATATTTTTTGTTGTTAAATGTAATGAAGGGGTGTGCAAACACATGGTTCTAAATGTATGAACAATTATGGATGCATTATAGGGATAAAAATATTTTACATGTTTTTAAGTAATTGCTTAAGGTTAATTGTGAAACAGTCATTCCCTTTTTTAAATAAAAAGATTCAAATTATTTAATCAATTTTTTGAGAGAGACTTAATTTGTACATTGTAAAAAAAGTCATGTGTCATTATTGTTCAATCATAAGAAGTTTGAGTGCCAGTATTGATTCAGGGCATTCCCGATTTCAAGTCAGATCCTTTACCAACTATATCAAACTGCACAGGCATTGTAAAAGACATATAGTATGATCCAATTTATTAAAGGCTTTAGACAAATCAAAATAAAATGCATCTAATTGACACTGATCCTTAGCATTATGAGCCATGTGATCAAACAATATAAGAAGATTAATTTCAGTAGATCTATCACTAAAAAACTATATGAGTTAAGACTTTATTAATATCAGCAATGATTTTGTAGTAAACACATTTTTTAAATATTTATAAAATTAAATGAAAAACTGAAATGGGTATGTAAGTAATGGAGTAATTAAGAATGTAACAAAGAAAAGCAGCAATAACACTTTTTATATGAAGTGCTGAATATATTTTATAAATAATAGAAGCTATATTATCACCATTCAAATTTGAATATAACTTAAATTATTTAATAGCTAATATAATGTTTTATTGTCAAATCGATCAAGAGATCATCAAGCAATCGAAATTCTGAAGAAATTTGAAATTTTCCAGAGAGTTCATAAAAATGTAATGAAAAATAAAAAGCACACAAATTAAAAATATAACCAAAATGAGTCTTTCTTTTAGTGATAATAATAAATAATTTAACAGTCACTTGTAAATGAATATCACCATTCTACCCCCCCCCCCACAGGAAAGAGAAAAAAATACTCTAGAAATTAGTTTTGTGATGACTATAAAACAATATGGGAAACACAAATACATCCATATATAAAATATGCTGGTCTATATTTCTGCTTACATTGATATTTTATGAGGTTCTATTTTAATTTCTTCTGCAGAAAACTTTTCTTTTTGAAATACTTCATATGTCTAATTGTAGTTCTCCAATATATGATATTCTCTATCATATTTTTCCAAATGAAAACAATTGACATTGCACTTCTTTGGAATGTCTTTTAGATATTCCTTATAATGTAGACAGGGTCTCTCTCTCTCTCCCTCCCTCCCTCCCTCTCTCTCTCCCTCCCTCCCTCCTTCCCTCTCTCTCTCTCTCTCTCTCCCTCCCTCTCTCTCTCTCTCTCTCTCCTATGAAACCCATGCTCAAGTTTATTATAAAATATCCTTTTAGGATTTCTTGCATTGGTCATTCATTTTATATATCCAATCCAATAAAGATCTGATTTTACAGTAATGAATTGAATAGTATCACATCCAGAAAGTTGAAGATATTGATTGATTTTATAATTACATCATTGAATATTTAAAAATTTATGATGCATTCTTAAATGACACTTTTCTAATGTCTTTACACTGTGCTGATAGAGTGTTAAAGTTTCATTTCTTTACAGTAAATTAGGTAACATAACAGCTCTGTATACAGCTAATTTAGTTGCAGGCAGTATTTCTCTATAATAAAATACTCTAGATTTTAAAGTGTTAAAAGTAGCTGCAGCATACTGAAGTATTTGTTGTACTTCAACATCTAAGTTCACCTTTATATTTATAAAGCTACCAAGTTATTTAAACTGATTTACATTCTCAGTTTGATAACCATACAAGATGAGGATTTTTTTCCACCATTGACTGATAAAAAGAATTTGAGTTTTTTGTAAAATATTAATTAATAAACCAAGTTTTTATATATTGCATTCAAAACATTAAAAACATTCTATAAATCATCTTTTGAACTGGCAAAAATAAGACAATCAGCATACCACACTCTTTAACAGAAGAACAAAATTCGTTAGGATTAGTTGATAGACTGAATTCAGCAATATTTATATATTTTTGATAATCAATTTTCTGAACAACCTATAGTTAATAAAGTTATAATAAAAAATTACATTTTGGTGTTTTAATATATTGCTATAGTGATATGATTTTCATTCAATAATTTTAAATGAAAATCAAGAAGAAGAATGGTTATGTGAAGTGTGTCTTTTCATTATATATAAATCAATGAAATTTTTAAACATTTGTCTAAATAAATAATATATCCCAATTAATATTTGTAGAAGAATAATGAACTTTAAATAAGATTAGAAATTGCTTTATAAAACAAAAACAATCTTTTTGATATCATTTAGTGATGAGAAAAAATAATACTTCAATTCAATTTATTTAAATAATGATAATTATTATTATTTATTTATTTATTTAACAATATATATAAAATAAAATAGAATAACTCCAAATCTTTTTTTTTTTCATAAAATTATCTTGTGTGAGGAAAGTCATTGAATTCCAAAATAATTCCAAAAAAAAAAAAAAAGAGTATACATATATACATTAAATCATGTGTGGCAAATAAATTTACAAAGATTAATATCAAAATTAATTAAACAAGAAAAAACGACGAAAAGAATATACAGTATATGCATTAATTAATTATGTGCAATACGTACAAATATTAATGCAATAATAAATAAAAATATATATGGACAGAAGTCAATCTAAGTCTATCACCTTTCAAGATACATAACCATAATAATGATGATGTTAACTATTGTTTATATAAATTATTTTATAGTTTGAAGTTAGCTTAGTCTTTTGAACAACAAACACATTTAAATTACTTAAACTTTTGATATATAATACTATTTTTAAAACAATTATGTTTCAATTAAATTTTTGTAATTATTTTTTTACATTATAATTTTCAAAAATTATTTGCATTTTTTTTTTCATCATTAAAATTTCATTATCAAATGAACCTGTTATAAATTTTTTGTAATTGTCTGTCATATCTATTGCATACAAATAAATGCATTTTAATATTAAAATATAGCCCTTTTCCCCCCACCATATAATATTTTTTTTAATATTTAAGTGAAAATAGTTATGAATATAATGAAAATGTAAAAAAAAAATCAAATAAAGACTTTGTGTATTACATTCTGGATAAAAATTATAGGCATATTGTTTTAGATGGCCAGCCTACACTCAATATAGCCAATCATTCAATATTGATCTGCAAATGAATATCTTGTTACTTTTAGATAAATGGTAGAATTATGTGGAGAAAAATACTACCATTTTTGGCATGTATCATTGTGACTAGTTTTATAAATAATTTGCTCTATTTGACTGTTTCTTTTTAAAGAGCTATTGGAAATGCTTTTGTCATACAGTAGACTTTTTAAATGTTAGTTTTAATTTTTTTTTCAAAAATTGTCAATTTGAAATCTGATTTATTGACAGTTATTGGACATCTGTTCCAATTAAAAAGCAACGATTTAATATTTAAAAAGGGTTACATTTTTTTAAGATAATATCAGGATAATTTTAGCTAGCAGAATAACATTACAAAGCAATATGAAAAGTATTAAAGAACAAAAATTGAAGCTGCTGGAAGAATCTTTACTATTAACTTATTTTCTTTTAAACAAAACTTTTTATTATTAAAAAATATATATATTTTCATAATTTTAAGATAAATTTAGATGCATAAAATTTGTAACAGATTCAAGTATAGATTAATAAAAATGTTGAAAGTTATTATAAGCTTAATTCTTCAGTAATTCTGCACTAGTTTGAGTATAAGTCGAAGCACTCATCAAGCGTTGGTGGGCTAGTGGTTAGCATAACTGCCTTCCAAGCAGCTGACCCGGGTTCGCAACGCATTTGACGTATGAAAAAAAAAGTCGAAGCACTCAATTTCTTTTTAATGAATTTATAGTATATATAAGTGCTTTAACAGGCTGAAGAAGAAGCAAGTAGTAACAAAAACAAATTAAATTAATCTAGGCCTAGTACTTTCGAGATTTTTTTTCTTCATTAAGTGTACACTTCCAATCTAATATATCAAACCTTTTCATTTTCCTTCAAATTCACATTTCTGACAATTTCATTTATTTTAATTGTCAAAATTTTTAATTTATGTGTGCTGGTATATATATATTACTATCTATTTATTTTTAATCTTGCTTAAATAATTTAATTTTTTATTCTCATTAAAAGCTTGTCAAATAATTTTTATTCTAATTTCTTTCTACTCCTTCCATTATCAATTACAGTTTCTTAGCACATTAACTTATTATCTCCATCTCATATCTATAATCTTTTATCTATTCACTAAAACTCTTATTTTATTCATCTTTACTTTTAATCCAATATTTGAAATGAAAGAGAATGTTAGGAGGTTGTCATCACATCCACTTCAACATAATTTATATTCACCCACCTATCTAAGCCAGCACATAAACTGCTATATGAATCTTTCTTTTATATTTTAGATAAATAAATAAACATAATATATAAATAAAATCACATTTTTATTGATTGACAAATTGGAAATACTTTTAATCTGTTTATGGATTAATGACAGTCAGCTATGATGGATTACCTTGCAAAAAAGAAATACATTTTTAACAACACTTAAACTAAGTATGATTTATTTAACAAATTCTAAAGATAGCTGAACAATGGTGACACATCTGTTAGTGAGAAACTAACATATTTGTTTACTGTTTGTTAACATATCTGTTAGATTATTTAAAAGTATCGTTAACCGTCAAAAGTGAAAACATGAATATCTTATTTGTAATATCACGTTTTAAACATCTGATTTGTGTATACAAATAAAATGATTTATATTGCATTAACTCCAGAAAACAAACAATAAAAAAACAATTAAAAAGTATTAAAAATTTAGTTTTGATCTATAAACATTGGCTAATTTTAGACTTAAAAATTTCAAATTTTGAATCCAAAGCTTTAATTTATTTTTATTAATATTGAATAATTTTTAAAATAAATAATTTTATATAAAGCCCACTCCTCAGGATTTAACATTCATATGAAATAATAATAAAAAAACATTCTTAGAGTCTCAATTAAAGTTATACTAAAAACATTAATCACTGTCATCACATGATCATAATAGGTGGTATCCGATATTCTATTTATAATAGAATTATCCTATTTTTCAATCACTGTTTCCAATGATTTAAATAAATATAAACAGTACGTCAAATTTTGTGATTAAAAAAAATACATGGATTTTTCTTAGACCTCCTGGTACCAATTTAGTATGTGCTCTGGTTTTTTTTTTTACATATCTGGGAGTACCAAATCAACACTAAAAAACTAAATAATAAATGGAACAAGTAATAGGAATATATTTTTTGTGTGTGATGGGTGTACAAATTAAAATAATGTGTATTTTATTGAAATAATGCTACAATTGATAGTTGCATAATTTAAATGAAGAATACAAAATTGTGGATTTTTTCCATTTTTCTGTTTTCCTTTTGCCACTTTTTGAAGTCATTAATAGAAGAATAAAAATTGCAACATTTTCATGAACAAGTAGAAGATTTTTTTATGCTTTCTTAAACACAAACAATACAATGAGAAAAATAAATGTGTGTTGTGTGTACTTTTATCAAAATAATATCACATTCGACAGATAGTTAAAAATTTTCAAAATTTTTAATTAATAGATAGTTTATCAAAGTAGTAGGTTTATTTTTTAAAACAATAATTTTTAAAAAATTAATGCTATAAACTAAAAAAACAAGTGAAGTGTTTTACCAATCAAGGTAAATAATGTCAATGTTCTGAAAGAAAGTTCAATGTTCTGCTTACTTTGCTATTGACATCAATATAGTGAACAAATAAATTATTGTTTCAGACTCAATGGATGGTTTGGTAGCCTCTACAACACAAGGTTATCATTCACTTCCCCATGGCATTCTTCCTTCTTTTATGCATCACAGGCAAGCTGTATTTGCATTAAGGTATTTTTGGTCCTCCTAACTGAGCTGATTATGCTGATACAGAAATTCCAACATGTTATTTTCATTGGTAATTCCTCATCCATAGAATTCCTTCAGGAGCAATGCTATAAAAATACACAAGTGTGATTGCAAAGTGTTTGAAAATATTTTTTTAAATTCCTGCATGCAAGTCATGAGGGCAAGTGGTTTTGGCAAAACATTTTGTTTTTTCTCTACATATAGGTTATGTGGTAACAAATTTACCTATTTATGAAAATACTATTAATATTATTTAGAAAAAAAAATTGAAAAAATACAACTATTCAAATAACTCAAAATAATAAAAAAAAATCTCACATATGTATTGTTCATATTATTTAGTACAAATAAATACAAGTCACAATAGCAAGTATTTAGACAAATAATAAATCTTTCCATTTGTATATTTACTATTAATATTAGAATTTTATAACTATTTAATGTTCAAATAATTGCAAGACAAAATAAAAATTCTCATCTATTATTGTTCATATTATTTAGTGAAAAAACAATTAATTAGAACATTTTGATACAAAACTATGCATGAAGTTAGATATTTAGTGAAACCATGTAAAATGTTAGGTTTATCACTTAGTATTTTATTAATGGTTTGATGGCTTCCTCACATATGAAAATTGTTACTATTTCAGTAATGGTTCAATGACTCCCTCAGATATGAAAAACAGCCCAGAGTGCATTCTAAATTAGTACTGACATCTTTTTCAAAAAGTTTAATTAAACCATGCAATATTTTTTAATAGCTGAGCATTCCATCATCAGATTTTTAATTGGATGGATGGTTGAAGAGTTGGAGTGTGGAGTATATTGAAGCCTGTGCATTAAAGTATGAGCATGGACTATCTTAATATATTTCTGAGCACTTATAGTATATATGTGAAGAGATGATAATCTGGACCAACTGATGATTGCTGGTTTAGTATGAAATACATATATTGGTGCATATATGTGCTCAAGTGTATCAGTGTTATGAGGTAGTGTAGAGAGTGGTGGGTTGTGTGAAAGTCTGTGCTCATATACCCTATATATTACATATATAAACACAGGTATATAATAAGTCTGTGTGTTTCAGTTGTTACATAGTGGAGATGTCTGCCCATCCCTTGTATATGTATTAAAAGGGATTGTCCTTACATGAGGGGTCAGATTGACCTTAGGTCAACATGGGTGTCACAAGAATCTTGGTCTCAGGGTGGCCTTTGAGCATTCCATCATCAGATTTTCAATTGGATGGATGGTTGAAGAGTTGGAGTGTGGAGTAGATTGAAGCCTGTCCATTAAAGTATGAGGATGGTCTATCTTAATATATATATTGTACCAGTTGAAAAAACACCACCACCTAAATGCAAGTTGGATCCAAACTCAGGCAGTTCAAACTGAATTCAAACCCAACTCACCAGCTCAGATTAGTAGAAATCTAAATCAATGGCACTGTGCTATGTGCCAAGAAACTAGCTCAATGGTTGGTGAGGACTAGAGACCCCTGAACTGACACTAATATCGGATAATTAATTTACTAAATATAATTTTAAATCGAATCATATGTATATGTTCGGGTTGCCAACACAGACAGCGAGCATTAACATTTAAAATAATTATTGAATAAATGAATTAAGAACTAAGAAACCAAGTGTGTTTAGACATATTTAATAATAATAGTTTGTTTTGTTTGAATTTTAAATAATGATTATATTAATTAATCCTAGTCCTTAAACAAAGTTTATAATTATAATAAGAGTGGCGGTCCTTATTATATGCCAATGAGTATTACACAATATTTGAAAGTCTATCTGTCTATGCCCCCAACAAGAAAATAAAGGCAGATAAAGGTATTTGTAAAGGACATTATTATTCTATTTTTATTATGACAGAATGTGAGATTTATTTTCACATTCGCAAATCCATTCATGAAGAGCAAGATACGTATTTAGGGCATAACGTTAACTTTTTATTAGAAAACTTATTTACTTTGAGATACTGTGAATTTTTTTGACTTTAATTGAAATCACTTCATCACGAATTATGAGCATCAGAGCGGGCTTTACTGGAACAAAGAGGTAACGGTGCTGACAAATTATGAGCTATAAAATGAAAGATAATCGCTGGTCGGTAGTTTAAGTCTCATGGCAGCTTGTCTTTCACAAGTCTTACTGCCCTTTTGAGATGTAGAACACGAGGGAAAACAGGCTGAGTCATAACTATGAACCCTTGGTGTTCCAATTATAACATGAACAGGGGAGGAAGTGCTTTCTTCCTCGATTATTTGAAATAACAGAAATATTACTACCGACAAGCAGGTGAAACGAACGATAGCCCTACGCCAGCAACATTCAAAGATGATGACTTAATAGTCGCTGTTTGAAAAATAAAACCCAATTGTAGAATGCTCTACATGATGACTAAGTCAAATGAGCTTTTAACTAACATTATTTTAAAGTATTTGTAAATCATATTAATTATGCTCCAATCATCGTGCCCTTCCTGAATCTTAATAGAAAATAACAAAGTTGAATTAGAATATATTTATTTGATTCCTTTATCAGCCCTTTTGCAAAAACATTTTAAGATTATATATGAATAAATATACATTGGTGAATACGAGAAAACAGTTGAGGCATAGATTAGAAGTGGAGCTAATAATTTATTATTAGCCAATTATAAAAATAACAAACAATAATTTCTTTCGACTCGATGATTGATAGAACTGTATTAATCTAGTTCTAATGGGTGAGAATTAACTATCAGAATTAAGTTTATATTACTTGTGTAAGGCAAAGAAAATGAAGGAGATTATCGAGTCGAAGGATTATTGGCATATAATTAAAAATAACAACATTAATAAATTTACTCAATAAATATACATAATAAAATAAATGAACCACCACGTAAGAAAGGAAAGTTAAAGACTAGAGGTTGAGAGAATTACTATGAAAGTTAAAATAGCATAAATAAAAGGTTTTATACAGAGTACTATTACATTATAAATGAGAAGAGCTCTTAAAGGGAATGTAAAGTAAAGTTCGGAACTGGCCAGAAAGTTTAAGGTTCATTATAGAAATATATTGCCCATTTCTTCCAAGCTGGGCTCCTTAGGTTACATGTCCAAGTTGGTAAAACATAGGCACCATCTGATTGATTACTTGAACAGCATTTTATTTGATTTTGGCAGCCTGATTTGTCCGGAAAGAATTTAGCAGCTTCATTGAAGATTCTCGAAGGGTTTCAGGAACCATAGCCAGATTCCTGATGTTCTAACCCTTCACCATAATCGAAACTCTATTTAAAATGCACCGAGTTTACTGCACGTCTCTACAACAAAGATGGCTTCCGGAACTCTCCAAACTTTTCAGAGCTATATATACTGTCTTCTGATGCCTTCAGGCTAGCACTTCTTTCATTATCAATGTTTTTAGATTTACTGGTTGTTTTTAAATATATTCCTTCGATAAGGCTTTCAAACTCATTAACTTGAATTCATTTTCTAATTAGAAAATGAATTCTTAAAATCAGAAAATGATTTTAATTAGGAAATCCTTACATTTTAAATATTTATCTTTTTTTCTAATTAATAAAACTTAACCCATTGTTTTGGAAAGGGAAAATCTGAAAGCTTATCGAAAGAATGTAGCTTTTAATCAATAAAATTTTAACAAATTATTTAACAATAAAATCAAACATTCCCAACACAATGAAACTTTCGAACATTTTATATATATTTAAATATTTACAAATATATACGCACAATCCATGCAGTTACAATATATATAAATTCATGAATAATTCTATCATGAATTTATTAATAGAATTGATCAATTTAAACTCAAACGAATTAATTTTAATACGCATTTATAAAATAAGTTTTTCTTTATGGAAATTAGTGTGGATTGAATGTATAAAGCCCCATACATCGGAAATTTAAGGTTAGTACTAGGATTTGAAGTGGGCTTATGGTAGATGTCATGAAGCTAGGATCGAACTCAGATCTGACTGCTTCAATATATCTGAGCACTTATAGCATATATGTGTAGAGATGGTAATCTGGACCAACTGATGATTGCTGGTTTAGCATGAAATACGTATATTGGTGATTATTTATTTTTTCAACATATATGTGTTCAAGTGTATCAGTGTTATGAGATAGTGTGGAGAGTTGTGGGTCATGTAAGTTTGTGCTCATATACCCTATATATTATATAATTATAAAAGTTTTTTTTTTTTAAAAAAATACACTTTGTACTAATGAAAAAAAACAGATATCTACTGAAACTGAACAGTAATATTAATAATTATATCTTTTTTTTTTTGTACAATTTTGTCAGTTTTATAAAGTAACAGTGAAACTTTGGAAAAAAATTTAATCATTCAAAACAATATAATAATCATTTGACAGTATATTATAGAACATTTAATCAATAAAGATTTGTATAATTTACAAATGTTAGCATATAACTACGAACTTGAATCAGTATAAACAGTTATGTCTAATAAGCATACAATAAATAATCATGATTAACAGCCACTTATAAATAAATATGGCCATTCTAGCTTGATTTATTGAGTTAAATATCTTGCCAAATCAAATATATATATATGTGTGTGTGTGTGTGTGTCTTTACTCCAGTTACATTTTCGCATTTATCTGGCAACAAAACCCATGTTATACAAGCAAGCATGATAATTTATTTTTATTGTATTATATTATGTTACCTATGTTGGTTAGTCAGCATAACCTTAATGCAAAATGTTTAATACAATTTATATTTACCATTTGGGTTTATTTTTAGTGTTTGTACAAAATGTTGATTAAATACAATTATTTTAAACTTCTACATCTCCTCAAAGAAATATCGAATATTAAGAAACAGAAGCAAGAAGTTGAATGGTTTGGATGCTTAATTTAACCAATGGCATACACAGTATACTCTTCATTTATTAATATTATCACTATTCTTTATTATATGTTTGAAATACAGTATATTGCTATGAACCATATGATTTACATATGTATTTATTATAATTTTTTTTTCTTGAAGTAGTGAATAGTAACTATATATATATTTTATTAATTAATTACAGGTGGCCAGTTTCAGTTTATATTTTAAACATCTCCATTAAATCTGAGATTAAGCTGTTGTCAAAAACTATTTCTATAACAACTAATTAGCTGCATATCTCAGAGGAAGTGCTAATATATTGCTATCTATGAGTTAAATTGTTATCATTTTCATATTTAGGTTAAGATATTATTACAATGTTTTATTTATTTGGATATGACATGACATTATTTTATAATGATTTTATAAAGTATATTTCAAAGAAAAACAATTTTCTTGTCATTAATTTTACTATACTTTAATGCAAATCTATATTAAGTCTCCTTTGTGTGTGTATATAAAATTCTAAATATTTTTAGCTCTAAAAGATATTTTTCATTACATATTAAAGCTGTGCATATATATATAAATATACACATACACACTTCACCATTCACTGTGGACTAACTAAGACCCTAAGTCCAACCACAGTGAATGTATGTTTCTATTTCAAACTAAATTTATCGTTTTCTCAAATAGTTGCCTAAATTAAAGAAGGAATGGTGTTAAAGAGAAAAGATTTAATAAAATAAAATATAGAAAGTTACAATTATATTTGCAACTATTTTTAAAATATATGTTGGAAGAATTCGATAAGATAAAATTTCTTAATTAAATAGAATCCATTAAGAAAAGGAAATTTAAGTAGTAAAACATTTTTCTGAATTAGATAAAAATAGATAACAGGAAAAATTTGAAACAATGGGCATGATTCGCTACCAATTAGCAGATTAAAAACATAATGGAAAAAAGGTATAAATAAAGAACTTTTTTTTTTGTTCTTGGTCTTATGCTTGCGGGTAACCTGTGCTGAAAGTCAGAGAGAAATCTTAAGAATTTTGTTGGAAGAAATTTTGCTGAGAAATTAGACAATATAGCAAACTCTTGCTTGCTGTACTTACTTCAAGCTGCACTCTATTCTTTCGGCATATAAATAAAAATCCAGAAATGTGTTGCTCTGCAAAAATGCGGAGGTAACCTCTTTGCCTTCGCTCTCCTGACCATTCCTGAGGCCGGAGTTCTAATCATGTAAGCCAGCCAGAGAACTCAAGTGCTTGCCCTGTATCCGTGAATATCTGCCCTCAAAACATGGAAAAACAAATTTGAAGAACCGGAAAGACCTGCGGAAAACATCTAATGAACTTATCTTGACGCACCCCATCTAGTTACCGGTAACGTTACCATAAATTAACAAAAAAATCTCTTTGTAATTTACAAATTCACTCTAGCTAGAATTATGTTTTTCTTTCTATATGTTTTTTTTTAAATCTATGTGTTTGTATCTTGTCAAATTATATTTCATTAATTGCTTTTTTTTCTTTTTTTTTATATCGTAATGGGTGGGGTTTATTATATATATAATGGCGGCGATAGCTTTTATAAATTTAATTGAAAATTACTTCGTTTAACTTTCCGCCATTATACTCCAGTAATTAAGTTATTTATTTTATATAGATGTTTTGGAAAGAAAAGGAAGCAAATCACAGAAAGTGCAAAACCCTATTTTTTTTAAATCAAGAGTTACTTGCTAAATATTCTATTATAAAACTTTCAAGATTTTAATTTGATTTTATATATATATAAAAGAAAGATCTTATCAAATGCCTTTATATTTTAGTCAATGAAGGGTTAAAAATTAAAAGTTATATTTTAAAGAACGTGAAATAAGACGTTCGCATTTATATTTTAGTAATAAGATAGAGTACATTTTGACAATATGTATATGTATTTAAAAATTATTAAATATCATTGGCTCTGGTGGGTCGGTTAAATTTCAACTAAATAAATAAAATATCTGCCTATTTATTTTTTTTAGTAATTCAAATTTTATAAAGGTGAGGTTACTATTTTTCTGCAGATTTTCAGTGATAGTTGAGCTTTCCTAATCTATATATATTTTGCAGAGGTTTTTTTTTTAAATTTAAAGGTCATTGACCGTATTTATATGACATCATGCCTCGGGTGATCTACTGGGCTGCTTAGCATATATTACAGTGCTTCTTTTGCCAAGTGTGCTTAGGTTAACATACCTATATTCGGATCTTCTGAAAATAAATAAATTGTTCTGGATCTCATGTCAATCTCAGTTCCTCAATGTACGTAACTGTACATAAGCAACAAAAACTCCGATCCTGAATCCGGGTCATGCGTTTAGCGAACGAGTTCCATTTTCTCTCTAACTTAGGTTAGAGATGGAGAGCTATCTGGTCTTGTGTTAACCTCATGGTAACTATTATGTCTTGAGCCTCACAGCCCATTATATGCTATAGCCTTTGTGCATGGTCTTCTATATTTATATTTATTAGAAAACCTTTCTCAAAATCTCATAGAAATGTTTTAATTATAGTTGGAAATTCCTGCTGAGGTCACTTTATCACTCTTCTTAAATCATAAGTAGGCTGTGATTTAAACCTGTTCAAAGTGTTTAGTTGAGTTTGACCACCTATTTATTTCTATGTTCTCCAACCACAGAGTTAATGAATCATGTCTCTCCCTCTTGATTTCTTTTACGTAACACTTCCATTGGCTGGAATATTTTAAAGAAGAAATTATAATGTAAAATTTTGTCTGTTCTTATCATTATGATCAATGGATCTTTCATATCTGTCTATCCAGTTGCAGTGAAAATAGCCTGCGACACTATTAATAAAGCATTGTGTGAATTCTTTTAATGTCAATAATAAAAATTTAATAAAACCACTTAGTATTGCTTTCTTTTGTAACATACGTATGTACATCTGATCATTATATATATAAAAATTCCTTTATGTGTTCTCTTCTCTCCCTGACCACTGGGCATACATTAAGATTAAATTCTAGTGAGGTTTGGGGAGTAAGTCACTTAGTAGCAATCTAGAGGAGTAGGTGAGGTTCAAACCCCTCTATCTGCATCTCTAGTTAGGTTAAAGCAGCTCTACTTTTCTTGCTGTTACAGTTTTTTTTGTATAATCTGGCACCCAATGTGGGGCCTTACTGTCTAGAAATAGACCCTGAGAGATGATAATAGGAATTTCATAATCAGAAGAAATTTTTTGTGTTTTTTTGAAAATAAATATAGTGAATGACAGAAGTTTATATATTTTTTTTTGCACTTTCTGTGTTTGCTATCCATTGTACAGTTTACAAGATGTGAAATCAATCAGTTCGGTTGAAAATTAAAACCAAATCAGATATTAATGTATTTTTTTTCTTTTGCTAGAAAGGGAGACAGAGTGATCAAACAAGGAGCAGAGAAAAGATGGGCTCAGGTAGAATTTTTTAACCCCCCCCCCGGCAGTAGTAATCATATTTTATTGAAGTGTATATCAAATACACATAGTTATAGTCACATATATAACACACAAAACAGGGTAGTAAATAAGTAAATAAACACGGATAGGGCAGGAACTATGCATAGTATAAGAGATAGATAGAAAGCTGGCAGGTTAAAAAAAAGGACGGACAGTTGCAGGAATGGTTGGGAGAGTGAAGCAAATTTTGAAAAGTAAAAGTAGAAAAATAAGACAAATTTTAAGAATAGTATTAGTTCAAAGACTAAAAACAACAGCAAGCCAAATATTTTTTTTTTAGCTATTCGTATTTCTCTACAAAATATGTATAGTCCAGAAGGAGACATAAATACACCGGAACCACAATGGGTATGGAAATTGATGGAAATTATGTTACAAAAAGTAGAAGAATGTAAAGAAGAATGTAGACAATATTGAGCAGAAATCAACAGGATGAAAGAAGAGAGAAACAATGAAGCAAAAACAACACAAGAGAATCAGCCAAGAAATGAGAATTTCCAACATGAAAATAAAGAATGCATAAAGGTCATGGAAAGAACTGACAACCCAATAGTGGCAAGATTTATCCACATCAAAATTTTTCGGGGTGAGATAGGAGAAAACCCCATGGAACACTTGCAAAGTTTACAAGAGCTGTTCATGTTCCAGGAACTCAGAGAAGCTGAAAAGTTATCAGTTGCAGTTAATCATTTACACGGATCTGCCCAGAATTGGTGGGACTGTATAAGTAACAAACCAATAACATTTGCAGATTACCACATTGCCTTACTTAAAAGTTTTTGGAGTGAAGAGAGGCAAGATGGAATAATGCACTGTATATCTCAAAAAAAGTATTGCACTTCAAAAGGAGAAACTCACACCCAGTTTCTCTTGCGGCAAGTGTCTTTGTTAAAATCATTGACTGCTTTCCACTTATCAGAGGGGCAGATTATTCAGACAATAAGGTACAATATGCCTCTCCACATACAACAATTGATGCTGGGCTGCTGCAACTGTGGAATTGATGAGATGGTAGACTTACTAACTGCTATAGATTTTGGAAACCTAAATAAAGAGTGTGCAGACAAAGGAAAAAGAATTGACACACCCAAAATACAGATGGCAGCTGTCAGGAACTGCTATGATGATGATCAAAAAACACAGCAATTCCAGAAAAATATGGGTCCTATAATTTATATACCCCAGATAGAACTCCAGGATGAAACAGAAGAAATTATTGAGGAAAATAAAAGAGTGGCATCAGCATTTATGTGCGAACTGGAAGATGATCACAGACCACCACTCTCAGAGTGGCCCACAATTAAAGCACTGTTAGATGTCCCAATTACAGCTTTAATAGACACTGGCAGTCAAGTGTCACTAGTGTCAAAAGAATGGTGGGATGCAACAGTAGGAACTCATGTACTACCGATCTCACCGAGAAAATCTTATGCTATATTGGCCAACAGAGAAAAAGCCAACATAGGAACACATCGTTTGGGACTGGATATCAAGATAGAAGCAACAAATGTAAAACATATATTTCAGATAATGCCAGGCTTGATTTATGATGTACTGTTAGGGTCAGACTTCTTAGAAGGACATGACTCAGGAATAAACTATAGGGAAAATAAGTTTACATTTTACAACAACAAGTTAGATTTTCACAAATGTAAAACCCAAGAGACAACCAATATAAGCTGCATACAGGAACCAACTAATCTTGAACGAACAGAAAAATGAAACAAAAGACCAGATGGAATTAGAGATAGAAGGACAGAGCACACCTCATCTTGCCTTCAAGTGTTTTACTCATTAATTTAATGATCATGAGATATTTCCAAAATGCACCACAGCAGGTCAAGCAAAACAAACTACTTTATCAAGTGGCAGCACAGTTCTAGGTTTGAAACCACATTTACTCATACAAAAATCACTGACCAAGGGATCTAACCATGAGCCAGTTTTATCATCAGAACACATAAGAGGTAAACAGCTAAAGAACAGAGCACCATTAACCCTTTCAATGATTATTATTTAATTGGCCGAATGAGTTAAAAATCAAAACTTTTAATTGGCCAACTCACAACTTTAACAAAATCTATTGTTAAAATAGATTCACTTTTAATAATATAAATACGTTAGTTTCGTTTGTAAAAAGTATATTACTAAATTGTCAGATTACGAAAGTAAATGAAAGTCTTTTCAAAAATAAAATTTGATTTATAATTTAAAAAATATTCAATTGCGGTGAAATAAAAGTAACCGCTATTCAACCAACCAAAATAGATTGCGTCAGCAATCTTTTTTTTTTTTACTTTAACATTATGATAAATATGTAGCAATAAATAAATAATTCTTGGTAATATCTTAACTATTTTTCTAAAATAATTTGATTTTTAGTATTATTTTATCAATAATAATTTGTAATTCAATTCAAATATTGTTTAAAATGTTGTAAACATTCGTTTATCTTTTTCGTAATAAAAATCAAAATGAACGTAACTTTTTACTTTCTGGCAGCCATTTCCCTTTTTGACAGAAGTTGGACAGCCAATAAGATTCAAGAAAAGGTGGTATGGTCATTTTTATTGATTTTTTACTTGTGAAATAATTCTGAAGAGGGCACCATCTTACAGAACTTTTGATTTTCTTTTGAATGATGTATAAGATGTATATGTGGGATAAAAAGTAGCCGATTTAGAGTGATGACAAATCTTCTCGTTTTTTGATGAGTCAGGCAGTCAAAAGATTAATAAGGAATTTCACCTTCACTTCTAGCAAAAGAATGGATAGAAGACAGGGTAATAAAGTGGACACAGCTCACAGATCTAATAACAAGGCCCAGAGAGGAAGGTCCATTGATAAAAAAATAGTTTAAGTAGAGTGCTCCATTCAAAAGTAACTTTTTTTACAAGATCCCCAAGATACGACCAGGACACATCATATGGACAATGGAATCATATTATAGGCTTTCAGTTTTTTTTGTGTGTGTATGTTTTGTAAATATTGGCATTGTTATAATATATTAATTAATATTATTATATACTTCTCTTTTAATATATATATATATATATATAATTTATATATCAGTATTATGATAAACTTTCAGTTTTTTTTTATTAATATAATCTATTTATCAGTATTATTATAAACTTTCAGTTTGTCTTTATATAATGCACATATCAGCATTATGATAAACTTTCAGTTTTTTTTTGTATTAATATAATCTATTTATCAGTATTATTATAAACTTTCAGTTTGTTTTTATAAACTGCACATATCAGTATTATTTCATGTAAATACACTAATATTCTGTATAATAGGAGCGCTCTTTCCAGATCACTCTGCTTCTCTCTGCAAAACTGTAGCTTTAGTCATTTTTTTTTATTTGTTTTTTTTTTTGATGGGTTCTAGGAATATGAAGCTGTGCATATATATATATATATATATGCACACTTCACCATTCACTGTGGACTAACTAAGACCCTAAGTCCAACCACAGTGAATGTATGTTTCCTTTTCAAACTAAATTTATCGTTTTCTCAAATAGTTGCCTAAATTAAAGAAGGAATGGTGTTATAGAGAAAAGATTTAATAAAATAAAATATAGAAGGTTACAATTATATTTGCAACTATTTTTAAAATATATGTTGGAAGAATTTGATAAGATAAATTTTCCTAATTAAATAGAGTCCATTAAGAAAAGGAATTTAATTAGTAAAACATTTTTCTGAATTAGATAAAAATAGATATCAGGAAAAATTTGAAACAACGGGCATGATTCGCTACTAATTAGCAGATTTAAAACATAATGGAAAAAGGGTATAAATAAAGAACTTTTCTTTTGTTCTTGGTCTTATGCTTGCGGGTAACCTGTGCTGAAGGTCAGAGAGAAATCTTAAGACTTTTGTTGGAAGAAATTTTGCTGAGAAATTAGACAAATAGTGAATTCTTGCTTGCTTTACTTACTTCAAGCTGCACTCTATTCTTTTGGCATATAAATAAAAATCCAGAAAGGTGTTGCTCTGCAAAAATGCAGGGGTAACCTCTTTGCCTTCGCTCACCTGAGCCATTCCTGGGGCCAGAGTTCTAATCATGTAAGCCAGCCAGAGAACTAAAGTGCTTGCCCTGTATTCATGAATATCTGCCCTCAAAACATGGAAAAACAAATTTGAAGAACCAGGAAGACCTGCGGGAAACATCTAATGAACTTATCTTGACCCACCCCATCTAGTTACCGGTAACGTTACCATAAATTAACAAAAAAATCTCTTTGTAATTTAAAAATTCACTCTAGCTAGAATTATGTTTTTCTATATATATATATGTTTTTTTTTAAATCTATGTGTTCGTATCTTGTCAAATTATATTTCATTAATTGCTTTCTTTTCTTTTTTTTTTATATTGTAATGGGTGGGGTTTATTATATATATAATGGTGGTGATAGCTTTTATAAATTTAATTGAAAATTATTTCGTTTAACTTTCCGCCATTATACTCCAGTAATTAAGTTATTTATTTTATATAGATGTTTTGGAAAGAAAAGGAAGCAAATCACAGAAAGTGCAAAACCCTATTTTTTTAAAATCAAGAGTTACTTGCTAAATATTCTATTATAAAACTTTCAAGATTTTAATTTGATTTATATATATATATATAAAGATCCTTATCAAATGAGTTACTTGCTAAATATTCTATTATAAAACTTTCAAGATTTTAATTTTATATATATATATATATATTGTAACCTAGTGTTATTGACACTTGGTTTGTTTGGCATGGTTTCCACAGGAAAACAATGCTATCCTTTTTTAGAAAATAAAAAGATAAAATAATAATAATAATAAGTGATTAATAAAGTATGCTATTTACTCACTTTAACGTGTTTTAAGCAAATAACTAATAAATGTGGTAATCCAATGTCATTTTGAAGAAGAGCATGAATAATTTAATTAAAATATTAACAATAAGAGCAATTTAATATAGTATAAAAGCACATATCATAAACAGTAATTGATTTTGGATGGGTAGAGGGAGAGTGGATGAGTATCTTATCATACAGCACAATAACTTCTGATAATTTATTTTTGTAGAAAATCATATTTAAAAGAAATATACATCACTAGTTATTAATTAAGTATATTTATTATTTTTCATTATTTGTCAAATTATTTTGTAATTCATTTAAATCATACAGAAAACTATATGATTGTAATGGGTTTTTCTTTTCTTTTGTTTATGTATAATTAAATGATTATTTTTCTGTAAGAGGTCGCTAAAACAAGACTGCCAAATTTTGAAGAAAGTTTAG
Source organism: Epiperipatus broadwayi (assembly GCA_028023455.1). Lineage (NCBI taxonomy): Eukaryota > Metazoa > Onychophora > Udeonychophora > Euonychophora > Peripatidae > Epiperipatus > Epiperipatus broadwayi. The sequence continues at coordinate 384,941 of JAQFVV010000216.1, forward strand.
TCTGACATTAGTTTTACAAGGAGGAAGCAGTACTGAAATTCGGTAACAAATTTTTTATTTTTTTTTATTGCAGAAATAAATATAAGTCCAGTAAATTTTTAATAATATCATGCGTGGCTAATCCTTTTTGATAAGATATTCTGTTTTCTATGGCCATCTACCTATTTTAAGGCTTTTTATACGCAAAAATATACTATCTTATGCTAAAGTTCAAAATGACCGTATTAACTACAGCAATCACGGAAAGTGTCATTATATTTACATTAAGCAATATAAGTAATTTCCAGGAAATAAACAATTATTTGTTAACTTTACCTTATTTAATAATCTTTTCATGGTATAAAAGAAAAATTATAATTAAAAGAAATATTATAAAAGCCAAAGAAAGTTGACGAGAAACATTTCACGCTCTTTCTAAAAGAAATTGTCTGCGTTTGAAAATAATGCAAGTTCCCCACGTTAAAATATGTTTTATTCACTGAAAATCATCTAGAAATAATATTAATGATCAATGATATTTACTTATGCACCTGTATATTTTAAAAAAAAAAATATATAAAATTTTCTCAAGGCAAATATTGGAAAATTTGTATGTGTGCATTTTACGGAGAATCCCTTATTAAAGAAAAATTACAATTCCTAGAGTAGGAATAAAAACTACAAACATTAGTGATTTAATTATAACCATAAAATAATATGTTATATTATACATCAATTGGAGTCGTTAAAACTTCATATCCACGTAAGTCAGCTGCAGTCCTTATAATAATAGTATTTTGGAAAATTCGCGCATTATTTTATTCATAAGCCAGCTAGCTAAAAATGATACGTATCGCCAATAGTAAAAAGAAAAGAATTGTATATGTGATCGTCTATCGTCAAATATTCGTCATGTTAAAATATGTATTGTTTTCTTGGATCCCCAAAATTATAGCAGTTAATTCAAAGAAGAATTAACATCCAACGCTGCTATGTTTTCTTTGCCTAATTTATTAATTGCACCAGAATGGAGGCAACTTTTATAGAAATGAAATAATAAAATGTGTTTCTTATTTTAAATTTTGCTTCGTGAACTACGAATGGATCAAGTTCTTCATCGGGATAAATTGCCCAACGGAAAAATATTTTTCTAGTGAGATAATAAGCACTTGTTAAGTAATGATTTTTTTTTACTAATTTGTAAAATTATGTGTATTTTTTTTATATCAACAGGTGAAAGGCTGTATAGTCAAGTAATATTTAAATGACTTTGTAATCATAAAGGTATGTTTTCATGTAATTACTCTAGGTTAAATTTATATTTGACATGAAAAAAAAATTTTTTTTTATAAAATGTGTTTACTTATGATATGCATTATGGGTATAAATTTATATGTTAGATGCGTAAAAGAAGAAAAATTCAGATACTTAATAGGTAAAATATCTAGTTAAAATTATCAGAAGTAATTAAAGAGAAGTGCTATACAGGATATTACTTATTTAAAGTTTGAAACAAATTTATACTATGTTAATTGCGGAACTTATTCCCAATTATTCTTTATTAACGCATTCACTTAATTTAGTTCAAGATACTATACTACCAATTACTTGTTGAATGTTTCTTTGGCAAAGACGAAAATTATTATGGTTTATTCTGTGTTATCCATTGATTTCAGACGTTGATCTAAGTATACCCCAGAACATAAATTTAGTGTAATTAGTGTATTTGCTTGTCTTGCCCCGATATAGCATAGGTATATGCTTAATATTCGCATAAGTAATAATTGTAATGTATCTATTTTGTGGGATGGAAAATGATCTCCCCAAAAGCTTTATTTTCCATGAGGGGAATAGATAAATCTAGTATTCGGGTATGTTTATAACCCAAGTGATCGCTTCTCAGAGTTAGGACGATCAGTAATTTATATTGTATTTAGTGTATTTCATTCGTTAAAATCCCAGGAGAGGATTATATTTGGTGTGTGTTCCTATTATGCCCAAGTAAGAGGCAAGGACCCACCAAACTATTTTAATATAGTAGTTAACTCTACAGACCTTCAGTGTTATTCCATATTCCTCATGAGAAAATAGAGATAATTCCACCACGGAAGGTGTTGAATATTGTGTTTTGTTTAGACAGTTATGGCAAGATAACGGATATATTGAAGGTTAATTCCTCACGATCCATTTAGTATAAATAGCGTGCTAGTATATATGATCAATGTCTGGATTGTGAGGCGGAATAGTGCTGGTAATCCACACGTAAGTCAATGGAGAGAGTAAGTTTAAAATTGCGTGATTTAGAAATTTTTATTTGCCAATGGAGGGTTCAAATACTAGGTTTAATTCGGGTTAATGATTAATTAGCACTCACAATATAACTTATACTGAGGAATACAGTGTGTATAACAACTTCAGTTGTTATTAAGCTAAACATTAAAATAATAAGTGTAACTTCTGATAAATAACCCATAAATTATAATAAGTTATCTAAATAAAAACTATCATTTAATTAAAGATATGATAATAAAAATCGTTTGTACGCATTGCCTAGAATCAGATTATTTTTATTTTAAAACAAATAGTTAGTTAATAAAGTTAAGTAACCGTTCATATAAGATACACTAAATGGATGAGTTGATGTATCGATAATAATATTTATTTTGTTATATTCAATTTGCATAAATGTAAAAAGAAGATGAAGAAGTAGTTCGAATCCAGGTCTAAGAGTATAGACGGATTAATGTTAGTTATATTTTGTTTTATCCATATGGGATCGAATAAATTGTATATGTTTGTTTATTATGTTAATCATAAAGGATAGTTTTGTTAAATTGTGATAATAAATCATAATCTTGTTAAAATTTAATAATAAATTATAGTCTTGTTACAAGTTGTTTTGAGTCATTTTTCTTGTTTGCTAAATAAAAGTGTATTTGCATAATACTTGCAATACTTTTCTTGAGTCCAAAATCATTTATGAAATCTTAAATACAATACACCAGATAGACAATTGTAAGCAGACTAGAATATTTCACTATATTTTAATTTAATATGAATTATTTATGGAATTGGAAACTTCAGACCAAGACATTTTATTTTATGTGTGTGTAAAATCACTTTATTCCAAACTAGTAGGTTTTGGTTGCACATTGCTTCGTACACATTTAAGTGAAGTGTCTAAGTAATAAATCTTAGTTAAATTATTGTGTTGTCATGGATGGTGGAAGGACACAAAAGCACCCTTGTCTTTTCATCATTCCGACTGAGAGTCTGGATAAAATGGCTGTATTATTCAAAATTATGCGTTGTTATTGAATATGGTTATCATCTCGTTAAATATTATAATAGTTGATATGTGGATGAAGACACCTGGAATTTAAATAAGGTAAATGTTTCCTATAGCCAACCAGAATGTCAGTCCTATGTGACAACACAATACTGCCGAGCATTTTTCTTTAAAAATAACAGAGAACCCTGAGATTAGTGTCATTATTATTATAAGTGCTCTTAAATTAAGAATTGATCAAATTAAGATCCATATTATAAGCGTGGCATGGCTTAAGAGATTGAAACTTCTGATTGGATAATAATAAAATATTGAGATCATATTGGCAAATTAATGAATGTTTTGTTTTAGTCAGTAATATTAACAATGACATGAAATCATCATCATCATTGTCGAACAATGTAAGTACTTACAGCTCAGAGAATGTGTTTTGGATAGAGAAAGAATGTTAGTTTATTCTAAATTTTCTTTTTAAATTTATTTTATTAATGATAATTTTTTTTTATTCTATCTCTGTCTGAACTGCATATCGCTGTAGCTGAATTTTATAACTAACCTAAAGTCGAGCTATATTAGGTGATAAATATACGGGTTTGCTACCCGTCCTATACGGAAGTGTTTAGGCTTTCCGAATTCTCTTTAATAGAATTAGGCTTCCGATATTTCCGAATTGACTTTAATAGAAGTGAAGTCGTCGATTTCTTGGGTTAGAATATATATATATATATAAAGATCCTTATCAAATGCCTCTATATTTTAGTCATTAAAAGTTATATTTTAAAGAGCGTGAAATAAGACATTCGCATTTATATTTTAGTAATAAGAGAGAGTACATTTTGACAATATGTATATGTATTTAAAAATTATTAAATAGCATTGGCTCTGATGGGTCGGTTAAATTTCAACTAAATAAATAAAATATCTGCCCACTTATTTTTTTTAGTAATTCAAATTTTATAAAGGTGAAGTTACTATTTTTCTGCAGATTTTCAGTGATAGTTGAGCTCTCCTAATCTATATATATTTTGTAGAGGGTTTTTTTTTTTTAATTTAAAGGTCGTTGACCGTATTTATATGGCATCGTGCCTCGGGTGATCTACTGGGCCGTTCAGCATATATTCCAGTGCTTCTTTTGCCAAGTTTGCCTAGGTTAACATACCTACATTCAGATCTTCTGAAAATAAATAAATTGTTCTGGATCTCATGTCGATCTCAGTTCCTTCAATGTACGTAACTAGACATAAGCAACAAAAACTTCGATCCTGAATCCGGGTCACGCATTTAGCAAACGGGGTCCATTTTTCTCTCTAACCTAGTTTAGAGATGGAGAGCTATCCAATTTAACCTCTTGGTAACTGTTATGTCTCGAGCCTCACAGCCCACTATATGCTATCGCCTTTGTGCATGGTCTTGTATATTTATATTTAGTAGGAAACCTTTCTCAAAATCTTATAGAAATATTTCAATTATAGCTGAAAATTTCTGCTGGGGTCACTTTATCATTCTTCTTAAATCATAAGTAGGGCTGTGATTTAAACCTGTACAAAGTGTTTAGTTGAGTTTGATCACCTATTTATTTCTATGTTCTCCAACCACAGAGTTAATGAATCATGTCTCTCCCTCTTGATTTCTTTTATGTAACACTTCCATTGGCTGGAATATTTTAAAGAAGAAATTATAATGTAAAATTTTGTCTGTTCTTATCATTATGATCAATGGATCTTTCATATATGTCTATCCAGTTGCAGTGAAAATAGTCTGCAACACTATTAATAAAGCATTGTGTGAATTCTTTTAATGTCAATAATAAAAATTTCTGTTATCTTTCATTCACTATAAATAAAACCACTTAGTATTGTTTTCTTTTGTGACATACGTATGTACATCTGATCATTACATATGTAAAAATTCCTTTTCGTGTTCTCTTCTTTCCCTGACCACCAGGCATACATTAAGATTAAATTCTAGTGAGGTTTGGGGAGTAAGTCACTTAGTAGCAATCTAGAGGAGTAGGTGAGGTTCGAACCCCCTCTATCTACATCTCTAGGTTAGGTTAAAGCAGCTTTACTTTTCTTACCATTACAATATATATTTAATATAATAATCAATCTAACTAATTATATTTACAATTATTTAATTATCAAGATGGCTTTCATCTGTTATTGAGACTTCTTTAAAAATATAATAATGTTTTATACATTACATGACCATTTATATTTACTGAATATTTGACCATTATATATATATATTGTAATATTTGACCATTATATATATATATTGTAACATTTATTTATATACGTTGCAAATATATTGGCATTTGGTAAAAGCTAAAAAAAAATAAAAGTAAATTTAGATTTTTTTTTTGACTAATTTTTTTTTAAAAAAAAATAACGTACAATGAAAGTTAAATTATTCTTTCGTCTTTTTTTATGTAATTAGAAATAAAAGTTAGAATTGGAGAGAACAAAAGACACAAATTACCAATCTAGATAAGAGAAAGTAAAAATATTTCAACTAATTAAACATGGCGGAATTATGCTGAAAAAAAAATAGAGACTTTGTAACATAAATTTTGTAAAGAATATATAAGATTATCAACGGATATTTTGACAAACAAAAGATATGCACAGAAGTCGGAAAACTGGGCCTCTAGAGAGTATAAAAGGCAGAGATCAGTTTGAAGAACGTCTTGGTTTAGCTGATATTCTTTTGGTTGGTTTTGGATTAGAGAATCCAGACCACTCTACGATGAAAAAGTTATTCATACGAAAGTACACCGGAGCTTGAGCTGACATCATTACCGATGGACACCAGAGAAGCTTACGCGACTAGCCTATGGAACCAGCACCAAGATCAACTAATAATCAAAGGCCGTGAGCTCAATTCAACCCCGAAAAGCTATGCATAGTTATCTACTACTGAATTCACAAAACTTACCGGTAAGTTATACTTCATTACTCCTGATTGTGACCAAATTAAACATTTTCAAACAATTTCAAAAAGTATGTTTAAACAATCCCGATAGAGACATTAATTTTCTTGTACAAGAGACATTCATTTTTTAAGGAAATTTCTAGAAGAAATTTAGATATGAACAGTAATCATAAAATTGTTTTTTATTAATTGATTCACGTCTGAGTGGTGTTCTCTCTAATTAACTTGATAAGTAATTTATTTCAAATATTTTTTTAGTCTATTAGAATAAAAAATATTTCTAATACCAATTTTCATTTGTGCGTTATTAATAGTAGTTATTATTTTTTATTATTAAATCTATTAGTAGTTTAATAAGATTTAAAAATGTAATTTACCTTTGCCAATATGTTTGAATAAGCCCAGGAATAATAATCTTAAAAAAATAATTCTCGTTACGGTATGATGTAATACCGATTAGTTTAAAAGTATTTTTTTTATATTTGCGAGATGTTATATGACGATTTCAGCGAATTCTTAGGAATTCTGGCACCCAGACTAAATAAATTAAAAGCTGATTTTGTCAATAGCACAATTCTCAACAATTACTAGGCCGAGTTGATCAGGAAATATAGCTGTGTTTTTAGGATAGAAATACAACTTTCTTCTTTTTTGACATAGTTTGATCAACTCACGCACAGTTGATATTAGCATGTAAAGGCCTAGCAAAATGGAAAATGTTATAATGGCGCCAACGTGGGGCTTCAATTTAACAACTACAACCTGAGATAAGTTGTAATGATAAAGAACGTTACAACGATGACCCAAAGAAACTCACAGCCGAAAAATAAATAGTAATTTTAAAAAAAAAAAAAAAAATTATAAAAACTAACTAACTAATTAAACCCTGATTATTAAAATATAAAAAATATTTTTTTTAATATGACTTCCAGAAAGAAAAAAAATGTATGTATATTTTTTTTGATATGTCTAAAATAAAACACGATCGGGGCTGATGTAGACATAAGTCACAAGTATTTGACCGGGTAGGCGGTTACTGAAGAGGGGAAAAACATAGCCCTGAATCCTAGTATGCAGTATATTAACATAAGACCACCTTTATATGCCCATCAGACTATTTCTAGCAGGGATCCCAATAAAGGGGAAGGCGGACCAAGTTGCCGCGAGCCTGTAAGACTCAAAATGATGTGCAACGCTCGTTAGTGCATATAACTTGGGCTTCTTATCATTACTATTACACTTAAGTGGAAAGGACACAGATGAATGGTGAAATATTTTCCATTCCCGCCGTGTTAGACCTAAAAGTGGGCATTAAAGCCGAACATCGCTTGTTGAATGAGTCTACAGAATATATCAGCATGTTACTGCTACAAAAAAAAAAAAAACAACAACAACACGAATAGGAATTTAAAAAACTTAAGAATAAAATTAGTGTAAACCCCTATTTTATTCTCATCTCCTGGCACTGGTGGTATTGTAACATTTATTTATATACATTGCAAATATATTGGCATTTGGTAAAAGCTAAAAAAAAATAAAAGTAAATTTAGATTTTTTTTTTTGACTAATTTTTTTTTTTAAAAAAAAAAAACGTACAATGAAAGTTAAATTATTCTTTCGTTTTTTTTTATGTAATTAGAAATAAAAGTTAGAATTGGAGAGAACAAAAGACACAAATTACCAATCTAGATAAGAGAAAGTAAAAATATTTCAACTAATTAAACATGGCAGAATTATGCTGAAAAAAAATAGAGACTTTGTAACATAAATTTTGTAAAGAATATATAAGATTATCAACGGATTTTTTGACAAACAAAAGATATGTGCAGAAGTCGGAAAACTGGGCCTCTAGAGAGTATAAACAGCAGAGATCAGTTTGAAGAACGTCTTGGTTTAGCTGATATTCTTTTGGTTGGTTTTGGATTAGAGAATCCAGACCACTCTACGATGAAAAAGTTATTCATACGAGAGTAGACCGGAGCTTTAGCTGACATCATTACTGATGGACACCAGAGAAGCTTACGTGACTAGCCTATGGAACCAGCACCAAGATCAACTAATAATCAAAGGCCGTGAGCTCAATTCAACCCCGAAAAACTATGCATAGTTATCTACTACTGAATTCACAAAACTTACCGGTAAGTTATACTTCATTACTCCTGATTGTGACCAAATTAAACGTTTTCAAACAATTTAGAAAAGTATGTTTAAACAATCTCAATAGAGACATTAATTTTCTTGTACAAGAGACATTCATTTTTTAAGGAAATTTCTAGAAGAAATTTAGATATGAACAGTAATCGTAAAATTGTTTTTTATTAATTGATTCACGTCTGAGTGGTGTTCTCTCTAATTAACTTGGTAAGTAATTTATTTCAAATATTTTTTTAGTCTATTAGAATAAAAAATATTTCTAATACCAATTTTCATTTGTGCGTTATTAATAGTAGTTATTATTTTTTATTATTAAATCTATTAGTAGTTTAATAAGATTTAAAAATGTAATTTACCTTTGCCAATATGTTTGAATAAGCCCAGGAATAATAATCTTAAAAAATTAATTCTCGTTACGGTATGATGTAATACCGATTAGTTTAAAATTATTTTTTTTATATTTGCGAGATGTTATATGACGATTTCAGCAAATTCTTAGGAATTCTGGCACCCAGACTAAATAAATTAAAAGCTGATTTCGTCAATAGCACAATTCTCAACAATTACTAGGCCGAGTTGATCAGGAAATATAGCTGTGTTTTTAGGATAGAAATACAACTTTCTTCTTTTTTGACATAGCTTGATCAACTCATGCGCAGTTGATATTAGCATGTAAAGGCCTAGCAAAACGGAAAACGTTATAATATATATATATATATAGTAATGGATTGAAAATGTGCAATGGAAAATAAAATAGCCCAATCGATTTGTAATAGATTGGATTATGATGCTAAACACTTATTTAACATCCCCATCGATTTGGGAAGCAATTGTAATGGAATCTATGCATGAGAAAATAATTCTAATTTAGCATGAATAAAATATGGGTCGAATCATGGGTTGACAATTGTAATTGTACCTATTTGACTAGCTAAATATAAAGCATGCATAGATACCAAAAGTGATGATAAGAGACCTTAATTGACTTACTCTCAGAGTTTAACATGGCTAGTGAGACTTGATTACTCACCAAAATATAAATTGAAAGCAAAGAGAATTTCAGTGAATCCAACCTATATTTGCAGATGGAGGATTATATGCAAAACAATATATTAATTAGTTATAGTTTATGCAAGTAACTATAAAATTGAATATTTACAAAACACAAAAATTATCATATAAGTAATTCTCAGTCTCAAGTATTGCATGATGATCTTTGTACTGAAAAATAAATAAATAAATTTCAAATAAATCACCATGTCATTTTATATAGAGCAAATGGTATATTCTTTATTCTGATTATGGTTTAATTTTTTTTTCCAGATGGCAATAGAGATAAACAAACATCTGTTTCTTTTCTAAGTTTTGATTTTACTTCAATATCATTCAAATTCACCATGTTTGCTAACAATAGGCATGGATTGATGTTTGTATCTAAATAAGAACCATTTACTATGTAACATGAATGGAAGATGCAATAACAGAAAAATAATGAAGATCATAATAGTTTTTTTTTTTTAAATAACAGCTCAAAATCATAGATACGTCCTTTAATGTCAGATCACTTAACTTTTACACAAAATTCCCAGCATTCTCTTCTTACTGTGTTAAATATCTATATAGCCCATTTTCTATTAAAACTATACTTCTCTTTTTAAACTGCAAGTACTAATTCTTTAGATTTATTATCTATAATAAGGCTTCTATTATGTCCCAAAAGACTTATCTCCTATTATATCACCACTAATTCCAAGAATTCAGAAAGTGTTTATAACTAGATTACACAGCTCATAATATACTAAATTTCTATGAATTAAAAATATAAGAACAGTCCCTAATGTCACATATGAAATAATACACATACTAATCTACCTTATTAACATATCTTATGATGAAATTACGAATTATTTTCTGAAGGAGAATATTAAATATTGATATTAAATATTAAACCCTAATACAATACATTATGTGTATATTTATAAATGGTTCCCATGAGAACAAGCAATAATAAATTTAATTTCAAACAATCATTGTATATAGTGCACATATACAATGCATATAAATTAAAGTAACAACAAAGAGTTTTAATGACAAATTATATCTAGCTTATTATAATTTTGTTGTTGAATCGAAATTTAAAACTAATTTATTTATATAACTTATATATATATTTAATGCATGTGAATTAAAATAAGAACAGATAATTTTAGTAATAAATGATATCTAGCATATCACTATTTATATTTATGAGTTAAAATTTTAAATCAATTTATGTGTATAGTGTACACATATAATGCAATTGAATTAAAATAAAAACAAAATTTTAATAATAATGATACCTATCATCATATTATTAATATTGATGAGGAAAATTTAAAATTAATCATATACATAGAAAAAAAAAGATCAAATTAATTACCTTTTTTTTTTTCGTTTTGAAAATTGACAATTATTTGATGTGTCTTTATTCATTCTGCTGTATATTGAATCGATATGTATGACAATTTTAAATGACATACGCATGAATTCATAAACCACTTGTAGTTGATATTCTTGAAGTGTCCTTTTATCCTGGTTAGTCCATAGCGAATCAGTTGAAGGTGACAAAATGACTTTAAATGTTTAGCTAATACTTATATTGATTGCTGAATAAGAATAGCTGTTCACTTTTTTCAGGTTGATTTCTATTCAAATACGTTCTTGTTAATAATTTGACTCTCTTCCAATGGATAGTGATTATTGGGTAGAATAAGACAGAGGGAACCAAATAGAGTATTGTGATTATGCCCAAAAAAATTATATTAAACAGCAGCAAAGTTTTATTTCTTTTTTATAATGGCAATGGTCAATAATCCTGTTGCTATAGTGTTTAACTTAGCTTTCACATGCTACTGACATCAATCTTATTATTACAACATTTGTCAATCTTCAAATATTAAAGTTTGAACACACAAAAAAAATTACATACAAACATATGCTTTACAGTTTAAAAAATATTAATAAATAGAAAAATAAGTAAAAACTAATTATGTAGTGAACAATTTTAAAAACAAAGGTACAATGTATACACATTTAGTAATTCATATGCCAATATTTTAATCATTGATATCACTAAATGCAAATATTTTAAATACAAACTAAAATCTATAAACCATAAATAAATATATATGCCAAAAAAAATTTGAAAGAAGTAAATAAGAACAACAAGCAACAATAACAAAAAATAACATATATATAAATAAACTCTCATATCAAAGCCAGAACAAAGATTTTTTATTAATAATAATAACAGCAAGACACTTAATGAAAAGGGTGGTTCCTTCCAATTTTTATAATATATATATATAATTGAGTAGTTTATTGACAGTGGGATTTCATAAGAGGTTCAAGCACTGGAAATAAAAGAACTCAATCATGATATGTATACTTAGGAGAATGAGTTCATTACTTTAAATTTGCTACTACAACCCTAAATCATGCAAAACAAAAGTATTGAAAGCTTAATTGCTCAGAAGTTAATAAGGAGGTTGAGCATGTTGAACAGGGCTGCTGTTTACTCTTGAGCCCCAGAGTCCATCACTCTATTACTGTACTAAAGCAGTCATAGCATGTTTTTCACTAAGAACATAATATAAACATATTTTTTAAGGATTAAACTCGAATTACAATCTTTACTGCTTGCGTTTGAACAATGAAAAAAAATAGCATATTTTAAATTGCATTTCTTTCTTTCCTTTTTTTAGCACTTTAAAAGCAGTTGAAAGCATGATGAAAATGGTTAATTTTGAGTAGAATAATGATGATAAATAGCAAATAAATTGTCAAGCATTGGTGGTCGAAAGCTCAGCGACGGCTGCTTTACAAGCGGTTGTCCCGGGTTGGCGGGTTCACTTCCCGGCTGATGCTATGACACATGAGAAGAAAAAATAGCAAATAAATTACATGAATAGAGAGATTGCTGACAGTCAATTAACATTAGTAAAAGACATTATGCTAATGTTTAATTATATACTAAATATTGCTTTTTTGTGTATATATTGATATATCAAGGATATAGTTATCGTGAAGCAAACTATGATAACGCATATAAATCTCTGAATTCTTTAGTTTTATATATAAATTTTTAAAAATATTATTTATATTACAAATATTATAAAAAATCCTTGCTAAAACTGTGTGTAGGGGCCCAAAATTCTAGCTATCACTGATATATATAATACAAATTTATTGTATGAGTTGATATTTTTAAATAAGCAATTTTCACAACTATCATTTGTCTATATATATTCAAATGTTAATTTGTCATTTTTTATTTAGTTAGAAATAATTTAGTGTTACTTATAGATTTTAAATATAAAGTTCAAATATATTTGCAATACTCTTTTTTAAATGCATGATTTTGCAAATGCGGCTGATTTTATATTTATAAAATTATTATCAATTTCATTGGCATAGTTTTTTTGAATCATTATTTAAGTTGTAACGGTATTCTTGAATATAACATCAATAAAATATAAGATTATAGTTCATGAACAGAGAAATATGAATGGCTGGAAATGAATATTATTATACTGGTAGCCAAAGTAAACTACAGTTATATTTTTTTAAATTATTAAAGTCTATATCTAAGATTGAATGCAGTATGATAATGGGAATAGAGAAATAATCATTTAAGTATTTATTAAAAATGATTATTGTGAATAAGTATTTGCATTTGCGAATAAATTTATATAATGTATGTATGTGGTACTTGGGGAGCTGTGTGGGATTTGGTTAAAATACACCATTCGATTTATCAGCATGTGTTTTTAAAGTATATATCCATATGTTTAACATATAAAAATAGATTGACCTTAATTTCTAAAAAACAAATGCTTTTAACTGGCATGCATATGTAAATTTCATAGATGTATACTATATATATATATACGCACATATAGTTTAATAATATTAAAAAAATAATTCAATATCACCATATGTGAACAAATGCTCGTATCTATATTTGTATGTATTTTGGTACTTGTGAATATACATTTAGATGTTTACGTGTGTGTATATATATATATGCACGTGTGTTTCTCTGTGTATCAATTATGCGTATAATAATCCAAGGCTCACAAAATATACGTATTTTAATATTAAAAAAACAATTACAGTACTTCTATATATATATAATAATTTAAAGAAATTATTTCAAGTTGACAGAAATTGAAATTAATTACTAATTTTTTGTTATGAAAATAATTGTTGTTGTTTTTTTTTCTTAATTATGCTGAAGTCTTGCATTTAATAAATTCAATGTAATTTTTATAAGTATAAAATAATTTTTAAGAAATAAAATTCTGAGATTTTTGATAGCAAATGTTTTGTTTGGCAACTCTTATAATAATAACAACAGCCACTTGTAAAACGAGTACAGCTATTCCAACTCCAAAAGAAAAAAGGAAATAAAACATCTCTAGAAATGAGTTTTGTTATGATTATATAAAGCAATCTGTGAAACACAAATGTTTCTACATATAGAATATGCTGGCCTATTTTCGACTGAACTGATATTTTATGGCACTCCTCAAAAAACTTATATGAACATAAGTGCTAGGAAGATCAAGTGATATTCAAGTGCCAAAGCGACAGTTTGATCCTATTCTGTTGCTAAAACTGCTAAAAATTATTTCAGTAATGTTTTAACTCTTGAATCACAACTCACCTGGCTACACTCAATCATTCAAAGAAGATATGCTTGCCTGAACTAAATGTTTTTATCAAACTTAAAATTCATAAAATAAAACCACTTAAAGATATCCCCAAAAGTGACAAAGTAATTATAAATGATTCACCTGTAAGACTGCCATTCAGATTAGTGATATACTGAAATAATTGTATTTTTAAAAATGACCAATGATATGGAAATTTTAATATTTTCACACATTTTTATTTTTTAAAAAAAGGTACTTGTGAATTTTCCAGTAAACCAAAATGGCAGTCCATATTTTTAGTAAATATACAGTTTTGGGGCCCTAAAAATGTTTGCAAAAAGTATCTCTGGGGAAATATCATATTTAATATTTACATTTTATTTTTTATTACTGTCATTTTAAAAAAAGAAATCATTATACTTTATTCATGTCAGAGGCATGCAATAATATAATGACCATTAATGCACACTTTTTGGGAGAGTAGGAGGATTCCACTGCACCACAGTTAAAAAAAAAAGTCCCAAATTTTTATCATTATGACAATTTATCAAAAAAAACTGCTGATAAAAAAAACATGCCGAATTGAACCAAAGTACGACAAGAGGTCTCATTGCTTTTGATGTTATAAGTAAAAAAAAAAAATGAAATAAAACTTCCTAATAAAATTTATCAGAATTTATTCTTTTTTTAATTTAACAATCAATTTATTAATTTTGTTTTAATTTAAAAACTTACACATCTTCGATAGATTATAAGCCCTCGAAACTATACCTGCATCAAATAGACTGCCATCTTAATTTACAGGACACTTCATAATACCAAATTTTTTTTTAGAAAGGACTGTGCTATCCTTATCGTTAATCATTAGTAATCAGTTCTAAATGTATAAGGCTTCTCCAAATAATAATAATAATAATAATAACGGCAAAAGAATATCGACATATATCACATATTCTTTATTTTCTATATTTGACATTTTGCAAGAGTTGTCTTGTAATTTCTTCTGAACTTTTTTTTTGAAAGACTTCAACTTTCTATTCTATTTTACTATCCTCATATCTTTCTAATAAAAACAATCACTATTGCAATTGGTCTTTAAGATAATCCTTATAACATACATATGAATTGTTCCATCCATAAAAATATTTTATTATGTCTTTTACTATTCATTTATTTCCTGTGCTCAATGTAATTAAGTCATACTTTTACAATAATAGATTCAGTATCATTATATCAAAGAATTGGGTTTTTTTAGAGCATCTTTAAATGAAAATTTTCAATTGTTTTTATGTCTATTGATATGGAATCCATATCTTACATATATATATTCAACTATTATATTCTATTGTTTTATCTTTTTATTTATTAAATGGAGCAATAACATATTGGAGTTTGTGATATATCTCAACAAAGACTATATTTTACTTAAAAAGTTATTTTAAGATATTTATAATGATTCACAGTCTCAAACTATTTAGAGTTAAAAGATTGTTGATGATTTCTTTCTGTACTGATTATAAAGAATTTGAGATTTTCAAATATTAATTATTAAATGAAAATCACTAAAAAATGCATTCAAAACTATTGAGAACATTCTTTAAATCATTTTTTGAATTGGCAAGAATACATTATTTTTAGTACACAGTAACTTTAAAAACCAAAAATATGGTTGTTGTAAAAGGAATTAACTAAAAATGAAACAAAACATCCTGATGCCTTTTCATAAAACCATCTACAAACTGTTCCAAAACCACTGTTATAAAAATGAAAAGCAAAGTTGGAGATTGTACATCAATTTTCATTTTAAATGTTTAAGATCTACCACAAACCCTTTTGATTAATTGAATTTAACAAAAATCACTTCTTTGCTTATAATATTTTTGTATACTTGTTGAATGTCAAGAGTCACATCTAAAGTCCACTTTGAATCTCTAAATTTTCTTGAGTTTTAAGTCTATTCTTGAAAGCAACCTATTCAACAAAATTCTTATAAGTTCTTTTGTCACAATAAATAACAATAACATTTCACAATAAATTATGACAGACTTTTCTATATCTTTTATTTTTATAAATTGGAATAATAGAAGTACCATTAAGATCAAGTAGGATAATTTTATGGGTCTGTATTGTCCATAAATACTTCAATAATATTGAAGTTAATTTCTTAGTATCATATTTTAAAAAATTTCAAGTATCTTATCAGAATCTACAGTATTTTTATTTTAGGATTGTTATTTTAACTTTATTAAGCTGGATATTCTTGTCCATATTTAAATGAATAGATAGAATGAATATCTCATTAAATACTGTATCACATTCCGAATGAAATCAAATACTTCCTCCACCTAGTCTAAATATCAAAATTATTATATAAAAGTCATAATCTTACTAAATCCAAGAATTTAAAGAGATTAAGATATTTGTTTGTTATGTCCATATATTACTTTCAACACATAGAAAAAATCTAGAGTAAGTACAATCAGCAAATTATTATACACCTTTGCAGTTACAAAAAAAATCAAGTCAGATGTCACATGACCTAATTTAATAAGCTTGTATTTACAAATATTATATATAGAGTTTGCAAAATAAGCTCTTAACAAGCTTTGCAGAATATTTCCAACCCCAGACCAGTTTCTGCTACTGGTGTCCTCATTGAGGTTTAATATACCAATGATTTTTAGTCTTTTTGTTAATTGTGAATTTCTGGCTTTAAATTTCTATGCTGCTTATGAAGCTGCACATCCAAATTCTCTTTTGTCAAGCAGAAAATTTTACATATTTCACTTTAATTGAGTCTTTAATAATAAAATCATTGAAAGAATAATAAATGGAATTCTTCTTTTTAATAAATCTGAGAATAGATTTACTTGTATCTAGAACACAATCATTAAAAAAAATCACGTTTATATATTATTACTATCTTATAAATTCAAATTGGCATTGTTTGTGTTTAGTAGCTGTTGAAATTTAGTATGAGTAGAAGGTCTTTCTAAAGAACTAACACCAAATTCCATACCAATATAATAGAGATAAGACATTTTAAATGAAATTATCATTTTAACATTAAGGCATATTAATTGACGTTTTGTTTTATTTATAAATCTCATGTAATATAAACTTCTTTTACATTAACCAAAAACAAATATAAATGATACGGTCATTTCTAATTTATATCATAGAGAGGTAAAAAAGTTTTCCCTGTCTATAATAAAAAATAGATCAATAAATGCAGCAATTTAAAGTTACTTCCACATATTGTAATTCCTAAGATGCAATTGTGCTGAGCATAGATATTTCTAACAAATTTTATAATAATTTTTTTGTCAAATGTTTGTGATAGTCATCCCATGTGATTTATAAAACACAGTAGTTCATTTAAGCTCACAGATGCATTAGAATTTCTTCTAACAACTTCAGCCAAAATTTATTATTCCTATTAATTGTGCCATGAAGTCTACAAGAAGATAAAAATGTTCTTTTGCTGATGTTTAGTTAATAACTTTATTCCTCAAGGAACAAATATTTCTCTTGGTTAAATATAATTTATTATAATTTTAATTTCATAGCACTTTAGAAGGTGTTTCACTTATTCAAATTCAAGACACATTACATTATTCAATTCTGAAAAGATGCGTTTGAGAAGGTTATGTCTTTTAGAAAGAAATCTATTTGAAAGATGATAATAAGGGAGTTGATGTGTGAAAATTAAAAATAAAGATAATATCTTCTTCAGTGATTAGAAGATGAAAACATATATCAAAATAGAAAAAGAGAGACAAAAATTTAAATATATGTTTACAGTTTATTGCAAATTTAGAGATATGATTAGAGAATTAGACAAAAATATTATTATAGTAGTGGTGAAGAAAAATAGTGTTGCACATAGAGATGAAGAAAAGGTGATAAGTTGTTTTAAAGATGCGATTATGTATTTGAAGAAATTAAATGGATGAGTAGGAGTTTCTATCAAGATTGGATAATAGATAAATTTAAAGAAAGATTTATATAGATATGAGAATAATAATCTTAATTTTTATATTTGAAATGTATTTATCAGAGATAATTTACTTAATAAAAATGGGATGCATTTTAAAAAAGAAGTTGATAAAATATTAGATGAGTTAATTTATTATCTACTAAACTAAAAAAAAAAAAAGAGGTGGAGTATAAATATATATGTGTGTGTTTGTGTGTTTAATAACAGATGTGTAGATTATTAGAAAAGAAAAAATAGAGAAAAATATAAATGAAAACAGAGTGATTGATATAAAGCTTAAAGATGATGCTTGAGAATAGTTATAAAAAAGGTTATTTTAAGTATTAATTTAAGAATTGGTTTCATAAATATAGATAAATATAAATAAGTAGAGATATTTTGAGATTTTAAAATTGTGAAGTATTAGAGAATCATTTATAAGATGAAGGCAAGGCATATTTTTAAAAATCCTAAATGGGAATAAATACATGTGATAATGATAATAAAAAAAAAGAAGAGGATAATGTTCATTATTAAAAAAGATAATTTAAAAAAACATTATAAGGATCAGAGATTGAAAATTAAATAGAAAAAAATATGTATAGAATAATAAATATATTTAGATACTGGAAATGGTAAGAATAAAAGAAAGAATATTTGGGAATGTTTGCATAAAAATATAAGAATAATTGTAAAATACTGATTGTAGATTATATGAATTGATGGAAAATATAAATGAAGTAAATGTTAAAGAGATATTCGAAAAAAATATATTATTCATCATCAAAATAACAAAAGGATATTTTCCTTTTTTTCTTTTTTGTTTTACTCTCTAATTAGAATAGCTAGATCCTCACCTGTGATTAATAATTGGGTGATTAGTTGAGTTGAGATGGCTGTTTGGAAAAAAATCTATACTTATTTGTTTTCTGGTCTCATTTGAGACACAGATTGTGGGGTAATTTATAAGTAAGAATCTCAATTCTATATACTTTTTTTTCCAAGATAAATGAAAATTAAAAATTGTGATGTTAAATAAATTGTTTTTATGATAACTTTTCAATATTATTTCTGGTAGCTTTTTTTGCTTGAAAATCCCCACTCATTTAAAAATATAATGATTGATTTCTCAACTATTAATAGATGTCTTTTCAAAAACATATTTTACTTTTCATGAAATTATAAGAAATGACGATCTCTATATTCATTAATCAAATATTTTGTATCCATCAAAATGTTTCTAAACTATGAGATGTATTACTTTAAATAAAGTGCTCAATTTTAAAGCAATGTTTTTTAAAATTGTGTTGTTCATATTTGATATATTGTTGTCAGTTGTTTTAGTTTGAGGTTAATTTTGTTCATCTTTTAGATATTTTTCTGCACTGTTATTTTAAATGCATATTTATGATTTTTTCACTACACACTTCATTAGTCAAAAAAAAAAAAAAGATTAATCCCTATTTCAAGTAGCATTTTCATATCAAATGGAAAAATACAGGGCCAGATATAATGTCATTATTTTCAGCTTCAAACTGAAGTCTACTCAGAAGAGCTCTGAATTTTCTAATTTTTAAAAAAAATAATAAGAAAATTTTTGATATGTCAGAGATGCAGTGATTTGTAAAATATTTTAATTAAGTTTGTATTGATTCCTTTATATTTTCATCATTGCTAATACTAAAACTTTATGGTCAATGATAAAAGGGGCAAATAGTTTAGAAAATATGCAATAAAAATAATATAATTTCTTATTTTCTGTGATTCTTTGTTGAATATGGAGTTATAGGCATTCAATGTTTATAAATTAAGTTTAATAAAATTATTATTAAAAAAATTATTTTTTGCAAATATTTTGAGACTCCATTAATAACCTTTCCCTGAGGCTCTGTTGAATTTCAGGAGGATAATTCTTTCTTTGAGGTCCCACAAAATTCCAATTTTTCATGGGGAAATGTGAAACAACTGCTTACATCATCGATTATACTTGCACTATTTATTAGTAGTGTAGTTGTATAGAAAAAATTATATTTCATTAAACAGATTCTTATTGTAAAAATATTATTGTTTTGATCCCTTGCTTTTTATAATGTAAATATAAGTATATTGTGGAAAAAATGATGGTCCTCTTAACGTAAGTGATACATGCAAATACAAGTCAGGTGAAATTTGAAAACGTTTTAAAATTACCAGTCAGGCTTAGAATGTTCTTTAAGATATCCACTGTACAGCTAACTCAAATAGCTTTTCAATTAGTTGTTGGTAAATCTATCTATTCTTATCTAGATTCTAGAGGATAAAACAAGGGGGGGAAACCTAAACCCTCATTGCTAGTAAATGACTGATTTTAAAAAATAATCTCCTTCAATGGTTTTTATTTAATAATTGTTGGAAATTTCTTTGCTCTGCAATAGGACATTTAAAGCAAGTTTTAATTTACTTACCACGATAAAATAATAATAATTAATAAAGGTTTTTTTTTATATCTAAAACCCATATGTGTAAGAATCAGATATATTTATATTAGATTTATACATTAGTTTACACTTTTTTCCATAAAATTTGTTTACTACAGACAGTAGAAAATTGTACAAGACAAATGAATCTTGCCACTTATTCAAATTATTTTTAACGAATTATAAATAAGCTATTTAAAGCTAATGAAACTAAATCCATTTTTATAATTACTCAAATAGTAAACATTTTAATTCCTTCTTTCTCATTTAAAACATGTTGAACTAATTAAAATATTATTCTTCACTTATTTTTAAGATGTTATCTATTTATTTTTTTTTGTTTTTAGAGAGAAAGAATGATAGATAGCAATAAATCAAATATATATAGATCTGAGCTAGAACTGAAACTCGAATAGACTAAAAAAATTAATCATATTAACGTCAAATTGAATTTCTAAATGCGATAATAGAGGTCGCTGTTTAGTATTTTAATTTTTTTTTAAAAAAATTGCTTCCTAACAAAGAATTAATAATTAACATTTGTGATTACATTTGAAAATAATTTTAAGCATAATAATTTGTATCTTTAACATCAAGACATTTATGTACATTTTTTTTTGTTTTCTCATTTATTTTTAAAAGTGCTAACAAATTTTCTTTAAATATTTGTTACTATGTATTTTGAAAAAAAAATTACATTATAAAAGTATGTTATCCCATTAAAAAGTTTTTTAGTTCTACGACTGTATTAAAAACAACAACAATTTTTATTAAACAACAAGATATTTATTATATTTATTTTTTTATTTTTTTTGGCAAACAATGGCAAACTACTATCGATGTTGATCAACACAATCGCTTGATTGAAGTACTGACGCATATTTACTCAACCTGCCTTGGGCAGAGAATTTAACGAACATAATTTCAATATCCTTATATACTGTATAGTTTTTTGGCTCTTTTTTTTTCTGATCTAATTAATATATATGCAACATTACTTAACTTATAACGGTGGAGGTTTATACATTGAATTTTTATACAAATATAATAAATACGTTATAATGTTATTTTTCTACATAAATAAAAAATTATTAAAATTGATAATTGTATAATAAAAAAAAGATCCCAAAAAGTAATTGACTAGAAATATGTTTTTTTTAAAAAAAAAAAACAACAACTGTATAAATAAATGAATATTTATAGGGAAAAATATATATTCTCAATGAAAAAAAAACCTATTTTAATACAGATTGTATTATCAGTATTGAAGTCATATCCATCTCCCCGTTTTCAATATACAAAATTATTCATCCTTAATAAAATACATAATATATGAAAAGTATGTAGATTTATAAATTAAAGATTATATAAATATTTTTACTTTCTATAAGTACATGCTTTATTGACTAAAAAAAAAAAAATATTAACTAGGGTAAAAAGTAATTTACTTTTTCTTAAATTTGTAATTGAGTAAATGTCACCTCATCTCTACTTCACCAAGTTATTTATCTATATATATTAATATAAGAATTTTTTTATACAAAACAGGCTTTTTCATACCTTCATTCCAATATGTAATGTATAGGGGTTTGAACTCAGACTTTCACACTACCCTGTATTTTTATAGAAAAAAATATATTGTTATGATCAGTATCTCCTGTGCCAGGTAAGTATTTAAAGCTTCTTAACATATAAAACAGTTTACATTTGTGTAAATTTTTAGCAATTCTATTAAAAGTTACTGGTAAGCAGAACATTGTTAGCAGTTATAGAATTTCTTTTTTAACAATTAGTTTTTACAATAGTTAAATTTTTACAATAATATACAATCAAAATAATATTTTGAATGTATATTAGTATTTTCATTCTATATTAATATACTATATATCAACATACAAATTCATAATATTAGAAATTATCATATGAAATATTGTGTAATATATTTGGAGCTAAGAATTTTCTAAGAGCTATGTATATATTTAAATGACATGTAAAATCTCACAGAAGCATGAATATTGCTAATCAGGTAAAAATAATCTATTTTTGCAAAAAGGCTAAGAACTTATATGGAAGACAAATTGAGTTCTATGAAACTTTGCACTTATTTACATAAGTTAGCTCAATAAACTGACAAAGCCTTAAATACGAATTTCATTTTCATCTTGTTTTATTTTTCTTATTATGCTTTTTATTTTAATATTTTTCTGTTCTATTGACATGATAAAATGCTATAAATAATCCATATTAAAAAAGCAATTGATTAATAAATCTGAATAGATACAAGAAATAATAAGTAAAAAAAAAACTTGCACTAATACATACGTTGTTCTATATATCCATATACAAAAAGGGTAATATCTCGCATTTTTGGTGATAAAACTGAAAATATTGCATCCCACTTTTCCTAAAAGTTTGAAAATATTTCTAAAATAGTACTAATTTATCTGTATCGGTTAACAGCAATCCCTGGAACATGATGCCCAAGCACTGATTTCAACATTGGTACTTCTGGCATTCAAATTCTTATAAAATTCTTAAGCAATAAAGCCATTTGACTATGTTTATTTTTGCTAAAAAAAAAGTAGAAAAATTAATGCAAAATGACTTTTATTGACTGTAAAGTAGAAATAAATAATAAATTAAATGTAGAATACCAAGAAATGCTATATAGAATAGAAATTTATTTAATAAAATAAAAAAAAAAATAATATTTTTATGAAGTATTAATAATATTATATGTCTTTCTTTGATGCTCACTGTTCTTTCATTTTTCATATACTACTTTTATATAATAAATCTCTTTAAAAATCCACTCATTCTTTACATTTTTTACACATATTTAACAGTTTTGATTGTCTAGTAGTATTCTTTAGAACAGCTGTCAGTAACCTTTTCGATATTGTGGACCAGCAATCAGCAATATTGTGAACTACTAACATAATTTTTAAAGGTATGAATTAATATATGTTTTATAATTTGTTAAAGAATTGTGTTTTATTTTGTTAATATAATGTTCATTTTATTTTGTAAAAATAAATGAATGTATAAATACATGTTTGTTATGTTATATATGTATAATTTTCTAATTCATATCTACAGAAATTATTTAAGATTAATAATGAATAGTATTCTATTCTTTAATAATTTTTATAGATGTGTTTTCCTTCAACATTCTTAATAAAAATTTTAAGTTTTAGCTTACCCAATTATCAAGGGTGTGCCATAGTCAAATTTAATGCCTAGTCAATTGTACAGAATTTGGTACTCTTATTTTGGGACTTTTTCTATGCCACAGACTGAGTAGAGGATAATTAAACACCTTTGAGGTAGATATTTTGCACATTACAGTAGTATTTTGTAACAAATCAATTAGCAATATATTGTTCTGTGGTATTTTACATATTTTTTATTTAAAAATTTTATTAAATGAGCTTAGCGAATATAAATAATATCTAAATTTCTTTGTGGACTAATAAAATTATGTCATGGACCACTGGTGGTCTGTGGACCACCAGATGTTGACTGCTGCTTTAGAAGATTAACAGTCTGAAAAAGATTATTAGGCAGCTTAATCTGACTCATAATAGAATTAAATAAAACATTGTGAAAAGTGCAAAAAAATTTTTTTTAAAGATGTAGATAATAAATTAAATTGGCTACAATATCAATGATAGCTGATGTGGATTTCAGAGTATAATAGTTGCTAGTTAATCAAGTTTTTATTAACATTTATGGTAATAGTTTCTTTGATTTTTATTGAACTAATGACACAACATTAAAAATTCATCAGATTTAAATGTGCCTTATTAAAACAAAAGTAGAAAAATAATCCAATATCACCATCAACGTTTAAGATGTATTATAGTATAGCAGCCTAAAGTCCACAACAGCTGAAACATGCAAGTTTTGTTATAGCTTCATTACAATAACAATCTATTCTAGAACTATCTACATAAATGACTTTAAAATAGAGTGATTTAGAGAAAATTAATCAATGATTAATCAATGGTAGTGAAGTGAATTTGAAGTTTTTAATCTTTGTCAGTAGTAAGAATTGAATTCCATAGATGATTATAGCAGCCATCTATGCTCTTTTTATAATATGTAACTTAATAATTTGAATATCTCAAAGCATATGATGTTGAATCCAATCAACTTACTTAACTTCTGAATGAATAGATCCAATCAAATACTTCTCATGGAAAAATAAAGCAAATATTCAGAAAATCTGGGTATTTAGCTGGCATAATTATTTGGTGTTTACTAATAATCATACTTTTATAAATAGTAAATAAAATGCTAAAGTATATTATCAATAGTAATGAAGATAGTAAGTGCATTATTGTTGTTTTTTCTATAACTAATGATAGGTTGATAAATTGACAAAGTATGCATAATTTTACATATGACAAAACAGTCTTGATTGAGTCCCTGAATAAGATAATCTGCATCAATTTTGTAGTGATTTAAAGATGTGAGACCAGAAATATTTTAAGTAAGATATTGATCTAAATGTACCTCAAATCTTAGTATGATAAGCTTTTGAATATTTTTTTTTTTTTAAATGAATGCAGTTATGCTTAGTAATAAATCAAACAATGGTAGGAGTAATAAGATGTGATTATGAATAACTTATATAACAGCAGTTGAAAGTAGAAAGATTCTTCTCTTTTAATAAAATATTTGTAATAAATACGAGGCAAAATTTTACTATAAGTTATACACAGGTGCAGTTAATAAAAATATGCTAGATACCTATTAAGAACTTTGTATATGAAAAAGACACAATTTGTCTATAAAAACAAACCATGACTGTGTGAGTAAGATACCATACCAGCAGCAGAATGAGATTACTTCCACCTATGTCACCCATATAAATTTAACTTTGATATTAAATTGTTAATTGCAAATATAATATTTTAATTCTCTCCAAGAATTTATCTAAAACTTGTAAAGTTTTATATTATGAAGTATGGATTATCTTACACAAAAATAGGTATAAATAAGATAATAGTTTGCTGTAAATAGGCAAAAAAATAAAAAAGTTGAATTTATTGATAATATATTACATTACAAAACAATCTAATACTAATAAGATTTTCATCTTTGTGCATTGAATGTTTGTTACGAATACTATAAACTTACATTCAGGATACAGATTTACTTGATTGCAATGGCTACAACTGCACCCATTTCTGTTTCACTTTTTTTTTATGTGTCAAAACATTGGCCAGAAAGCAAACCCGCAAATCCGGGACAACATGCTTGCAAGCCAGCTGTGCTGACTACTCGGCCACCAATGCTTGACTACCGTTTCACATTTTATTCATTTATTTAATTTAATAACTGAATTTGATTTTTTTTTAAAATAACTATTTGATATAAAAGCGTGTTATTATTTATTTCAAAAATAATTATACTTATAGGTACAAGCAATTATATTAATGCTTCTTACATGAAGAAAATATGCCGAGTAGTCTTTCTAAAGCTAAATGTGATGCTGAAAGTAATAGGAAATTCTACATTTAATTATACATATTCCAAAATACATTAAACTGAACACTATAAGATTTCCTGTTCATTACATTATTAATATGAACTATGCTTTTTTTTCCATTTCCTATTACGATTGCTGCAAACTATCTGTATTTGTTTAAGATTGAGAATATGATCAAATATCAGTTAATGTTTTAAAAATATGAATGATATTATAGAATATATTTTGAAACTTTATTATATATATGTTGTTTTAACCTAACATTAACGTTTGCTTTTGATTCATTGTACTAAACATAAGAGCCAAAATAGATCCTACAGTATCGTCTGTATTTTTAGAACATGAAAAAATATTTATTTATGTTTTTAACCCTAAAGAAGTACAAGTGGTTTACAGCAAGCATAATAGAAAGGAAATTGAAAATAAAAGAAGCATAATTTGTTAATAATATTGATTCAGTAATAAACAGAAATCTAATATTGTTCGATTGAATGCATTTTGGAAAATATGTAATTAAATATAGAATTTCATATTTCCTCTTGTATTTTTAATATAACTCACTCTGAAAAGAACATTCAACACTAAAAATGTATTAACGTTATATTTAATGATCTTTATGTTCAAGAAGCATCGATTAAATTACCTGCAAGTTTTTACATTTCAATGACAAAATTTTCACATTGTAACTGAGCATCAAACTAACATATCTAGAAAATGTATTACATCTGCTAAATTATATTATTGTTAGCATTTAGATTAAGAACATTAACTGTACCTAATTTTTAAGTACCCATTGTAATTGTGGTTAGATATTTTTTTTAGCATACCATCTTTTACTTACTTTGACCATTATTAAGATTTATGCGCTTTTCTGAATGTCTTTTTCAGTGTTTTTTTCAATCATTATTATGATATGTGATAGCATCCATCAAAGGTTATGGTGACAAATGTGATTATGATGATGGATGTAAAAAATGAAGAGAAATAACTAAGTGGTTGCTAGGTGAAGCAAATTAGTATCATTCCAGGCAATATCTAAAATAAATAAATAAGATAAATAGTTTATCATCTGTAAATTCATTACACAACAAGCTAATGAGATTAAAAATTCTCAAAATGACAAGAGTGATGATGAACTAATTGTATCATTTTCTTAAGTTTTTAGAAAAAACCATCATTAATTTAATGCATTTTGAATGATTATCATCATTGCATTGAGAGACTAATTTATCAAACCTGGAATGTTTAAAATAAAAGAGTCTTTGTTGTATAGATTTGATTTGAACGCATATATTTTCTTTTAGATGTTGTATGAGCACACTTGATATTTGCCATATTAATAAGATGGATAAAATGTTCAGTAATTCACTATAAAAACTCAAGTCTAGAGGATAATTTGAGAAAATATATTGGATTTAGCATTATTTGAAATTAGTTGCTGAAATCATGGTTCTAATGTAACACTATGATATACAAACTCCATGGAATAAAAGTTTTTTTAAAAATAAACCTGCCATTGCAAATATAAAATGGATCAAAAAGCAAAATAGAAATCTATATAAATGGCTTATGCAAAATAGGATATAGTAGAAATATTCTATAAAAATATATTTCAAATCTCTCACATAAAATAAAAGATATCTGTGGTGCCGCATATAATCTAAGTCTTAAAACTCTCCTAATCTGAATTGACTAATAAAAATACCAAATATAAAATACCACCCAATCAAACACTCCAGATTGTATACAAAATCATACATGGCGATGTCACTTGCAAATCCATATATTAAAATGAGTCTAGGTCAAATATAAGCAAGTTAAAAATAACCCAGAATATAAACTGTTTTTTGGAAGCATGAACAGAAATCTGGCCACATCTTCTATCCTATAAATGTTAAAATTGTTTACATGGAGCGAGATGATAGAAAACAAAAATTGAAGGAAGCATGGTTTATTGTAAACACCAACTATGTCATTAATAAAAAAGAGAATTAAATTCAAATCTCAAACAAATGAAATATGTAAATAACTAATTTAAATAATTAGAATTTTAACTATAAATATTGCAGCATATAAAGAAAAATGGATAACAATGTTGAATATTATATTCTTTGAAACATAATGTAATTTATTACTGTCAAATATAATTTTCTTACAAATTTCTGCTGCTGTTTGTATAATTTTCCATAACTAAAAGTGATCTCACAATTCTAAAACACTCTAAAAAAATTATATAATTTTTACAGTGATTTGGAGTCTGATCTTATTCACAGCAATCCAATAATTTAACTATTGTTCATAATCATTAATATACACTATATATATATTAATTACAGTTGAATTATAATCAATATTTGCTACTTCTCTACTCCAAGTTTTTTTTCTTTCTTATTTTAACAATATTTGTAAATAATTTTTAATATCAATGTAATTTTATCATATTACTCATAAAATTTAAATAATAAACCAAATAAAGTGAAATTAGAACTAAAAATAATATTGTCATATTGCAATCACTTTTAAAAACTTATTCTTCTCATGTTTTTTAAAAAATAATTTAAGAGTGCTGGTTTATGGAACCATTTATCCATCATTCTTATCGTAGCTATATGTAAGAATTTAGGAAAAGATCTAATCCAACAATTCACTGACTTTAGTAAATAGATGATAATTTGGTTTATTCCTAGAATTAGACACTACAAAATGATGTTGACACAATTACTACATCTGTAAATGCAATATTAGTAGCTTTTGTTTTTATTTGTTTCTACTTTTTATCAGATATAACATTGATATGAATCACCTGTGTTGGATTTGAAAATTTTTTTTTTTAATTTATGCAGTTTATATATGATATATATTGTAAATAGTTTACATTTATTTTATTTTGTTGATACTTTATGAAAGTTAACATAAAATATGGATATAATTTTAAACAATTGAACTGTCTCGGTATATCCAATAAAATATTATTTGAAATTTTACATTAGAACACATATATAATACAAATGATTTAATTATTATATATGATCATGTTTTGGATCAAGATAATAAATTTTGAAATTAATATCATTTGCTTACATAGATACTTCATATCATCCCCATCAAAAAAATTAAAAAAAGGAAATGAGAGAGAAAAAAATATTTTAATAGGAAATATTCATACTCAAAAATGTATGATACTTGGAGATTAACGAACAAAAAATATTAGAAAGACCACACTATGAATGATGTTTTTTTTCCCCAGAAGTCCTGCTATAAGATTTGTTGATTCAGTTTATTTTTAAGAAAATTGTAATACTATGGTATTCGTCCCAATCGATCGTTGAGTGGTTGTTAAATTAACTAAATTACTTTATATATATTAAACAACATCCTTACTAATGTAATAAGTAAAGTTGCTGTTTAATTTATGTATTTTCTAGTTTAGTTATTAAATAAAAATTTATTTTAGTGCTTTCTATTGCATATTAAACTTAATTAAACATCATTAATTGTTTCGAAAGTAAATTAAAAATACTTCTTTTTATTATTTCATACGTTTTTCCTTACAAACTTCTTTGATAATTGAGTTAAAGACTAAACATATCTTCACTATGACCGAATAACAGCCAAAACAATAAATAGCTTTTTGTGATTTATTTAAAAGAATTATTTATTGTGTTTAAACTAGTCGTATAATCTCATACACGAATATAAAGAGTTTTATTAGAATAATATAATACGGAAATAATATGAAGCATTCAAAGTAAAAATTTAATCAAAATTTTAGTAGTCTTAGTTTAGTATTCTAAACAAAATATAAAAATAACATAATTAAAACAAATTAGTTTACAATGACAATAGAATTAAACAAAGCAAAACTCTCTATACAGTATTGTCACCCTGTGCTAATCAGAATAATCAATGATTGCCAGAAGGCTTGTGCATAAAATCATTATCTAATGCCTACTCATCCAATATCCCCAGACTAGCTTGTGGCCATTGTTAGTGAGGAGCTTTGGATCTGAGAGCACTGCACCTAGATCTTAGGATATACTGCAACCCTCCAGCACCCACCTTTTATCTCTACTTAACTACAAAACTATGAGAATGAAATTTTCAATCTAAGCTCAATAGCTTATATAGTCATATGGGTCTGAACTCAGTTCAGCACCCATACATTTTGGTGTCTTTGGCTCTTTAACAACCATGGCTGCCACTATCCTATTAGGCAGGATTGGTGTGAAACCATTAAGCATCACATGATCACTATCTTATACTAGCACATAATTGTTTATAAACAAAGCAAAACTCTCCATACAATATTGCCACCCTGTGCCAACCAGAGTAATCAATGAATGCCAGAAGGCTTGTGCATAAAATCCCTATCTAATGCCTACTCATCCAATATCCCCAGACTAGTTTCTGGCTTGTGGCCATCGTCAGTGAGGAGCTTTGGACACCAAAATGTATGGGTGCTGAACTGAGTTCAGACCCACATGACTATATAAGCTATTGAACTTAGATTGAAAATATTTTTGTGTTTTCAATTTCATTCTTATAGTTTTGTAGTTAAGTAGAGATAAAAGGAGGGTGCTGGAGGGTTGCATTAGATCCTAAGATCTAAGTGCAGTGCTCTCAGATCCAAAGCTCCTCACTGACGATGGCCACAAGCCAGAAACTAGTCTGGGGATATTGGATGAGTAGGCATTAGATAGGGATTTTATGCACAAGCCTTCTGGAATTCATTGATTACTCTGGTTGGCACAGGGTGGCAATACAGTATGGAGAGTTTTGCTTTGTTTATAAACAATTATGTGCTAGTATAAGATAGTGATCATGTGATGCTTAATGGTTTAACAATAGAATTATATGAAAAGTATACAATTTATGTAAATCAAATTATTAACATAACGCTCTGTATGGTTTTAAGTCTGTAATAAAATGACATATTCTAGAGCAAAAAGTTCTTGAACCAATTTCAATCTATCAATGTCACATAACTTTAACAATAACTAATTATTTAATCGTTTTTTAATAAGTTAATGTAATTCAAACAAACAGAAAATGTAAGATGTGATATGTTGGACTATTTCCATCATTTATGAGTGAATGTTGAATGTATAGAAAATTTTAAACTTTATTTAAACTTTCCAAATACAAACAACTTGTTAGTAATAACACACAGATAGACAATACAGGTTAGTAATTACACAATGTTTCGAGTAATTTTATTCTCCACTCTTCTTCATGTGTTGCTGGCCTCTATGCACAGTGACAATATATGCTTAGAAGTTGAACTCGCACCTTTAGATTCTTGAATATTGAATTTAAGGCAAGCCCTCTACCAACTGAGCTATTCTGGAGAATAATACTGCTCAAAATGTTGTGTAATTACTAACCTGTATTATCTATTTGTGTGTTATTACTAACAAGTTGTTTGTATTTGGAAAATTTAAATAAAGTTTAAAATTTTCTATACATTCAACATTCACTCATAAATGATGGAAATAGTCCAACATATCACATCCTATAATATATCATCATTACAAACCTTCAAACAGAAAAAGTAATTAAAAAAACAATAGTTCTATTAATAAAAAAGCAAACAAAAGTTATATGTGACAAAATTTTATGCAAATAAATATTGAAAGACACAATAATTAACATATGCAGTTGAAAAAAATATTCATAAATTAATTAATTGAAATAAAATTGATCGAAAAAATACATATTAATAATAGTTCAATTAATATGAACTTAGAAAAACAAACATCTTAATGTAAATGTTTATATATAATACCTATCCTTTAATCCGGCCAGCTTTATTCATAAGCAAGCTTTAGCATCAATAATAATATTAATTACAAAAGAATGATCTATGTTCAGCATTTTAATCTAGACTATTGAAAACATATTTTTTCTATTAATTAAATTAACAATTTTTTACAAAGTTAATTTTTTTATCTGGATTTTTTTTCTGTGTATGTCGAATGAAAATTTGTGTGTCTGAATGTGCATACAAACACGTCACTACTTAAATATATATCTTGATTAATTATGCATGTTTGAATGTATTTTTCCCAGTATAATTACATAAAACTACACCTACACAATTAACATAGATAAACTATTCTTTAAACCATTAAGTCATAGTAATATAGAAATAAAATACAGAATTTTATAATTCTGCTTCATGTCAATCTTCTGGACCAGCAGTATTATATAAAGACTAACTCACATTCATTGCAATTCTACTTCTTTTATACTTTATAATAAAATTACTAAACAACTAAAAGTCTGCCTTAGGAACGTTTTTATAAGATTTTTTTCAAAAGTTGTGGAAGTGGTTTGCATCTAAAAATTATTACTGGGAGAAAATCATTATGATGTGTCATTGTACATTATCAAGTAAAAAGTTATTTGATATCGTCCAACTTTTTAAATAACTGCAATATAATCTGTAGATTTTATATTAATCTTTTTACACGACCCACCACTCACCACTCTATTTCATATCACTGATACACCTGAACACATATATGTTGAAAAGATAAATAATCACCAATATACATATTTCATGCTAATCCAGCAATCATCAATTGGTCCAGATTGTCATCTCCACACATATATTCAATAAATGCTCCGATATATATTAAGATAGCCAATCTTCATACTTTGATGGATGGCTTCAATTCACTCCACACACCACTTCAACCATCCATCCAATTAAAAATCTGATGATGGAAATGATCAAAGGCCACCCAGAGGATGAGATTCTTGTCACACCCATGTTGATCTAAATTCAATCTGAACCCTCATGTACAGGACATAATCCATTTAATACATATACAAGGGCTGGGCAGAAATCTCTACTATGTAATAACTGAAATACAGGCTTATTATATACCTGTATCAATATATACAATATATAGGGTATATGAGCACAGACTTTTACATGACCCACCACTCTATCTCATATCACTGATACACCTGAATCTATATATGATGAAAAGATAAATAATCACCATTATACGTCTTTCATGCTAAGCCAGGTATATAATAATAAGCCTGTATTTCAGTTATTATATAGTAGAGATGCCTGTCCATACTTTGTATATGTATTAAATGGATTATGTCCTGTACATGAGGGTTTATAATGACTTTAGGTCAACATCATTGTAACAAGAATCTGTGCCTCAGGGTGGCCTTTGCGCATTCCATCATCAGATTTTCAATTGTGTGAATGGTTGAAGAGTTGGAGTGTGGAGTGCATTGAAGTCTGTCCATTAAAGTATGAAGATTAGCTATCTTAATATATATCTGAGCACTTATTGCATATATTTGTGGAGATAATAATCTGGACCAATTGATGATTGCTGGTTTAGAATGAAATACGATATTGGTGATTATTTATCTTTTCAACATATATGTGTTCAGATGTATCAGTGATATGAGATAGAGTGGTGAGTCATGTGAAAGTCTGTGCTCATATACCCTATATATTAATCTTTTTTAAAAAAGAAAAATATTTAAAATAAACTATAAATGTTATTGTTTTTTTATTTTATATAAATTTAAAAACAACAACTGTATTCTACATTATATTTGAATTAATTAAGCAGAAAAAAATTAAGTAGAATTTTTGTAAAGTAATAAACAGCAGTACCAAAAATTCACATTGCATCTCTTACTCATGCATGTGTGTAGAATGGATATGTGGTTCTGAATGCATGTATGTATTACTACTTAAGAAGCATTCCTGGTCTAAATATGCATTTGTCTGAATGCAGTTTTTTCATTAAAATGTGGTCATAAATGAGCTTCAAAATAATTGGATCTTTTTTTAACTTTAGCACTGTGACAGACTTAATTGTTCTCTCTGGTGAGACTTTATGTAAGCTTTCAACTTTTGACTTTAGTATTAAACCACCCATTATTCTATATTAGAATTTAATAAATTAAACTTGATTTGGTAGTAGCATATGCCTACAAATAAAAAAAACATATTTAAACTTTTCAAATATTAAAAAAAAAATAGATTGTGACAATAAAAAATTATTTCATCATTGAATGGTTGAAGAGCAGACTGATTTTCAGAAAACAAATGAAATCTTTTTTATTTGAAATTTGCACTATGCAAATGAATAAATGTTGATTTCTGATAAATCTATCACATTCTGCTTTAAAATATTAAAATTTCTTTCTAATTTTTAAAATATCTCAAATTATTCTCATATAGTATTTACAATGATGTACTAGCCATCATTTTCATAAGATGCCATGATCAGAACATCATGGTTTTCTTTAGTAATATTAAGGTAGAAGTTATTACATTCTATTTTAAAAATAAATTATACACATTTAAAATAGTAATGTAACAATGTATACTTTTGATTTTTAATAATTATCACACAAATATTGAGTAAAAATAATTATGAATTTTGTTAAACTTTGCAAAAAAAAAAACAAAACATTTTTAGTTATTCCAAAAGCATTCTCAAAATAACCTGCAAATAATGTGGATACCAACTACAAAGAAATAAATCAGTCAAAGTCAAAAAGGTAGTGCTAAAACTGTTTGACTCTACTGCTATTTGAGTATGTGAGTCTCTCTTGATTTTTTTAAAATTAAAAAACAATATTTTAAAACTATGCAAATATACATTTTTTTTAAATAAGCAAAATATCTCTATAGATGACTTTACAAATGCAATTTAAACAAAATATTTTTTTCTGTATTTCTCTGACCAAAGGCCTCCCTGGTGAAGCTCTCTATAATTAAAGAAATATAATGACTCACAAACTTGTGCCATCTAAACTTAAGGATGCTTCTACTGTTTCATTTTATATGAACTATAAGAATAGCAAAAGTAGCAATAATTATTATTGTTAACCTCTATAACAAAAATTCTTTCAATGATTTTAATGAATAAGTTATTTCCAGTATATATGAGTGTTACCAGAGATAATCAGGTTTTCAAAATCAAAAAATCTCATAAATATAATTGTAAGCAATGACATGATTTAGTCATTATTTTTATTAGTTTATCAAGACATGTGATTCAGTTAATTAATAGTTTGATATAATGTTTGAAAATACTCTGTAAATCTATAGAAATTAAATAATAAGCTACTACTATGTATAGTTCAAAGGAAGTGCTATTATAGATTATGAAAATTTTGAAGAATTTGATATGAAACCTGATGTTAAGCAGATATAATGTATTAACTACAAATTTATATTCATTTTATAACAATAGCTTTAAAGACAGTTCACATATATCTTCTTCTAAGGCAAATACCCATAATATAATTCAAGGCTATATTGCTCAGTTGGGCACATTTAAAACAAAATCTTTCTCTCATAACATAATAATGATGATCAACTGCTGTTATCTGCTGTTAATAAATTCAATAAAAGATCTTAACAAATGTGTGACTTTTTCATCTTTATTACCATTCTCCAAAAATTAGAATTGTTATTTCTTCTCTTTATATCTTGATAATTTTATGTAAATTAGCATGTTTTGTTGTAAGAATTGTTTCTATAATGCAAATGGAATATTATGGTTATGAGTTTTTTGAGACATAAAATATTTTATGAATATGAATCTTTTTAAAAATACTGTAAGCGGGCCCATCTTTTTATTATATTTTTAAAGAAGATGAATATTCATGAAGCAGAAATATGCAGGTTTTTAGTTTTAATAATTAACTTAATAAATCAAGTTTTTTAAAAATAATATGACTCAGTTGTCTTCATTGTCAAAGTGGTGCCAAAATTCATTGAGTTAATCACTGAATAATGTTAAGTTAAGGATGTGTTACTTGGATTTAAAAGAATTTATGTTTCTTTAAGTATGAACAAAATTATTTGTCTGTGAGGTTGCTGATTGTTATATGATTTATTGAAAATTAATCAAATGTATAAACATAGCATTAGTTACACATGGCACCAATGCACTTACTTTGTAGATAGAATATGTAAGTTCACTAATTCCAGTGTTTAGTTTTTTAATAGTATGAAAGGAGATGGAAAAGTCATTATTTTAAAATAACCATTCTTTTATAAACACAAGCAGTTTTAACTTTACCCTAACATCACCCTTTATAAGCTTGAGTAGAGAAAAAACTATTTATGTTTATAATGCTGTAGCTAGGTGATGTAATCAAGTGATGTTAAGTACATAAGCATTACATGATCATCATTTCTTATACTTGTTCATAACTGTTATTAAAACAGGCAAAACTCTCTACACATATTGCCACTCAGTCCAATCCAGAGTAATCAATGGATGTCAGGAGTCTTGTGCATAAAATCCCATCTAGAACCTAGTCATCCAATATCCTCAGACTAGTTTGTGGCTTGTGGCCTTCATCAGTGAAGAGCCTTGGATCTGAAGGGTGCAGTGCTCTCAGATCCAAGGCTTCTCACTGACAAAGGCCACAAAACAGAAACTAGTCTGGGGATATTGGATGAGTAGGCACTAGATGGGGATTTATGCACAAGCCTTCTGACATTCATTGATTACTATGGCATGCCCCAAATGGCAATATGTATAGAGATTTTTACCTGTTATTTACATAAGCATTGACTTTTGAATACTGTCATCTTTCCTAAGTAATATTTTAACATTGACAAAATTTCCAGCTTGGTTTTTTTAAAATGCAGTTGCTCTACCATTATATTCTTTATTAGATATTTTTTGGATTCAGATTGGGAGCACCAAAATTTTCCTATGTAGCCTATATTAATGTAAGACTAATCAGTCATAAGCCATTAACATTACAATAATTTTGGTAAAAATAAATTTGCTTAATTTTTTAAAATTATACATCATCAGAAAATTTGATTATACTTCATGATTCATTTTTTGTCTACTTTTAATAATAACTTACTAAGAATTTTTAAATATTTTAATTTAAATGATATGAATTAGATTAATGCAATAAGCTAATCCAGATAGCATAGTAATCCCTAAGCCAATAAAGGTCTCTTGAAACTTCATATTTTGTTGACTAAAATACAATCAATATTTGCTGAAAAGAGCTTGTTTTTATGTATTATTATTTTAATTATATATATAAAATTATTGCTATTATAGAAAGATAGTTTATTTTATATTATATGGTATGATTTATTTAAATATATGAAAATGCAGCATATTGGATTAAACTTCTTTCTATTTTGATGTTTTTATAACTTTGTATGATAGATTTCATTTAATCTAGTGTTAGACATTATTGACATGAGTCTTTTTCTGTCCAAAATATATAAATTTTAGTTATATTTAACAATTAATTAATTTCTTTATATAATTGATTGGAAAATATATTTTTGGGTTGCTCTTAAGTCTAGGCTAAAAGAACTTTAATAATTGCTTTAGAATATGAACAGGCTTACAATTATATTTCAATAATTGTCCTTAATAGTCAATCTAGTTAGTATTGATCAGTAAATAGGCATCTGGTTATCACCTAAAGAGTAAAGATTCCAGATTCATTTGATTCACCATTGTCAGTGTGCAGACTATAAAAGCAAAAATAAATAAATAAATTGAAATATGAAGTTTTATTACTGATAACAAAGATGTGATTGCATTGTAAATGTTAAATCCACAATTTATGTTCGTCCATTTTAGAGTACATAATATTTGTTTATGTGTTGAAGATAGAATTGAATGATAATATTCATCTTATGCTTTTTGCTATCTTTGTTACATTATCTTTGGCAATATATTTATATTATACAGAAACAATTGTATTTTTTTAAAAAAAGAATTAAAAAAAAACAATAATTATATTTGCCATTAAATTTGTTTTTTAGATTTTGCCTAATATCATTCTCAATAAGACAGATACACAGTGCCATGGTGGCCAGGTTTATAACTAATGATAAGCCTTTTCTATCTGACACATAATATTTTATAATTATGTAGTCTGGTAAGACTTGGCTGTTTTATAAAATTAATAATTCAGTTCTTGATATTCTGTCTACTTTTGGGTGAGACTTATTCTATTACAAAGTATCAATTGATTTTTGTATTGTTATAATTCTTTAATTTATTTAAAATTATTCCAATAACAATTAAAAGTATCAGGATTCATAACATTTAAATGTAAACTAAGAGAAAAATTTTAGCTATATTCTTTTTTAATGGATATTTGTAGAGATGTAAGGATTTTTCCTATAACTCACATACACAAAATTAATCTTATATTATATTGAGAACAATGTGTATATTTATGTATACAGTATTTTAGAATATGTCCTAAATATTAAGATTAGATATATTAAATATATGGGTTTGTGATTCCAAAAAAATGTGAACATTAGAGATACAGAGCAATTCTGCATAGTGAGTTTAAGATTTTGAAAAGACAATGTGAGATTATTCCAAAACATTTTTATTCAAAAAAATCTTTGAAGAAGCTTTTGTTGTATCCTATAAATAATAAGACTGAAGTTCAATGTAGTTTAGCATGATAATAGGGGAATAGAGTCACAATAAATGTTTCAGTAATTGATTTCCAGTAGAATAATTATAACTAAAGAAAACTCAGTCCAATCTGATAAATATTCATTCTTCCAGTAATGTTCTCAAATATCACACAACATCCTCAGCAACTAACCATATAATGATTATAAATATATATACATGGAAATATTTAGTGTGTAGTGTTATTCATTTATAATTATTTAATTAGAAAGCTCTTATTTAGGACAGTAACTAATCAAGATTAACTGCCCAGCCTGATAGTTTTACTTTCACTCTTTTCCTGAGAAGTTAATCTTGATTTTCTAGTATTTTAAGTAAAAAAAAATAAATCAGATTAAATAATTATAAATAGATATCTCTACCCACTAATTATTTCCATCTAAACATCCATTAAAAATATTATGTAGATATATAAGAATTGCAGTCTTTTTCGCAATGAACTATTGGTATTTAAATAATATATACTATCGTGCAATGCAAATGATATAATGATGTAACTCATTTCTAAATTAGTATGTTTCTGTTAAATTATCTACCTCAAGACAAGTCAAGTAATTAGGCAATAGATTTCTATGACTAAGTAATAGTCATTTCATCATTATCAATACTAGTTTGCTATTGATTGTCTCTCTCATAATATCATTTATATTAATATCTCAACTTTAAAACAGCATCATAAATTTCAATGAGATATTAAATTATAAACTTTTATCATTTTGTTAAAATAGAATTTAAACAGAATGGACCTTTTTTTTTTTGCAGTTGAAGTAGATAATTCGATTTATATATATATATTTAAAATTTTGTAGAGATGTCTGCCCATCCTTGATATGTATTAAATGGATTATGTCCTGTCCATGTGGGGTTCAGATTGACCTTAGGTCAACATGGGTGCGACAATAATCTCGGCCTCAGGGTGGGCTTTGAGCCTTCCATCATCAGATTTTCAATTGGATGGACGGTTGAAGAGTTGGAGTGTGGAGTAGACTGAAACCTGTCCATTAAAGTAAGAAGATTGTCTATCTTAAATATATCTGAGCACTTATAGTATATATATATGTAGAGATGATGGTCTGGACCAACTGATGATTGCTGGTTTAGCATGAAATACATTTATTGGTGATTATTTATCTTTTCAACATATATGTGTTTAAGTGTATCAGTGTTATTAGATAGAGTGGTAAGTGGTGGGTCGTGTGAAAGTCTGTGCTCATACACCCTATATATTAAAATTTTAATTTAAAAACTTAGTCATTACACTATGTAGCATAATTTAATAATCATTCTGTTTTATTTTACAATTTAAATACATAAGCTGTATAAAACCAGGGAATACTCATACTTGTTTGTCACTAGTTTCATCTTTGTAATGAATATTACTGTAATAATGCATTTGGTAACTCTTCATTAAAAATTTAACTCTGAGATAAATAAGTTGCTAATAAGAACACAATGTATTCAGAAATCAGTCAGTCAAAGGAAATGGCAGTATCTCCTAATTCAGCAGAACTGTCTACATCATTTTTAATACTAGGTAGCAAGAGGCAAAAAATGTTATTTTAAAAATTTGTAAATATTGTTTTTGGTAATGATACACATAAATCCTATGTGTGTTATCTGTCTGTAATAGTTGTAAAATGATTATATGAGACTTCAAAAACTTAGTTGTCATTTAGGTTGTGCATAATTTAAGAATAAGATTGAAGAATTGAAATGGCAATCTTAAGTTTTTTTCATAGCATACTCAAAAACGTTTTATTAATTTTTATTGGTGAAAGTCTCATCTATCAGCATCATTGAAAATTTGTGAAACTATCTGCAGTTCTGAAATATCAAACCTTAAAAAAAATCCTTTATCCAATGATACAAAAAATAGATAACCTTGCTGACAATATCCATTCTACATTAACTGAAAAACAAATAGTGCTAATTAATGGTTTCGTCAAATACCAGTGTAATTTGAAAATTCATAAAGACCTGCTGCATTGTAGAATT
Organism: Epiperipatus broadwayi; assembly: GCA_028023455.1. NCBI lineage: Eukaryota > Metazoa > Onychophora > Udeonychophora > Euonychophora > Peripatidae > Epiperipatus > Epiperipatus broadwayi. The sequence goes on from JAQFVV010000216.1 coordinate 425,405, forward strand.
CTCTCTGGCATAACTAAAGAAATAAATATATTTGGAAAAAAAGAGCTTGAATGTCAAAAGTTTGCACTATTAGAGCTACAGCCATGATTGGGAATTTATCAGAGGATTAAAATTGTTTCTGTAATTGCAAATCCTGTTCGTTGCCTTATTTACAAAAAAAAACTCTAGTATTTTGATATATGGAAGAATCACATAATAATGTGTTATCAGAATGTTTTCCCAATAGTTAATTACATAAAAACTAACATCAGAAAAATAAGATGGCTATCTCGTGGCAAAGTTCTAAAGTTTTAATATTAAAAAATGAATTACAAATTTTTAATTTCGGTAAAAGTCCCATATTAGTATCTTGTTTTTTGATCAAAATTGGATGTGTTTGACAGATGTTTTCAAAAAATTAACTAAACTGAATATTTTTTTACAGAAAAAAATATCAATATATTAACTCTAAGCACAAAATTGTAAGCATTTCAAAATAAAATTTCTGCATGGTTGAAAAGTTTTAGAAATATTAATACAGAAATATTTGTTTCTTTTGATGAATTTCTTAAAGAAAATAATGTTTGTTATCAGATGAAAGTAAAAAAATAATAATTAACCACAATCACAAATCCAATGACTTTAATAAAAAATATTTTCCTAACTTACTTGATAAATAAAGAATATGACTGGATAAGAATGCCATTTGCTTCCCTTAAAACATAATTTTGCAATAAGGATTTGTCAAACTTTTGAATTCAATGACAAAAAAGAATATCCTTCATTTGTAATCACTGCTTTAAATATTCTGGTTCCATTCACTTTATGAAACTGCATTTTCATTGCTATTACTAATTAAATGTGTTAGATTTTGTTTATCAGTAAAAACATTGGAGAAAAAAATATCTAAAAATTGCTGCTCAAATATTTCACTCAATAATGACTTTTTTCTGTAGCAATATTTGAATACATCCATCACATTAAATTATTATTAAATATTCAATTTTTGTTTTAATTATTATTAATGAGTTTTGTGTTTCACATTCGATCTGTGTAATATTTGTAATTTTTTTAAATACTTTGTGTTAAAGTAGAAATATAAATAAGAAAATTATTTAAATAAACTAAATATAAATAGAATAAAATTGTATAACAACAGCATATGGATCTATCTTTTTCTTCTTCAGTGACTGCAGATATTTGTATATATTCCAGAGAGGCCTTTATATCAATGAGTTTGAAGAACCTTGACATAGACAGTTTAAAACTTTATTCATTTATCCTCCTGATAGGTTGAGGATAGTAATTTGGTATTGTAGTATTATGAAGATATAGAAAAATACTATTTCTTTAAATAGTTGGTTATAAAATTATATCATCCAAAAACTTATTTTTTTATAATCATTTGTTATTTTGTAGATCATCTATATATTCTGACTTCTCTGTTAATATGCTGATTAAAAGTTGTTTACAGAGACAATTTCATGTGAAACATTTTCATTAATTGCTTATTTTATTGGAACTTGGAGAATTTTAAATATTATTCCAAACATTTGGTTTTATCTTGGCACAAGCGTGACCTCATGGTTAAAGCTTTTTTTTCTATTGCTGATGTAAATTTTAGTTCCTTCGAAGTTTCAGTGGAATGCTATAATTTTTATAATAAACATCTAGATCCACTAATTCATAGAATGAGGAATTTTGTTTATCAGTGGCATATCTCAATGCCCAACCTTTGGAGATATTTTTTGAGTTGCAGTTGTGATATTTTCCTTCAGATTGTTACAACAATAACAATTAAAAAGGTTTATATTCTTTTAAGATAATTATTATGGGCATTTTATTTACTATGATCCTCAGTTAATCTATTATCTTTTAAAAAAAAAAAATTAGAGCTTCCAATTTGGAATGGCCTATCTTTACTTTTTTAATCAATTTTACAATATTATCTTGGATGTAGCTATTGAAATATAAAATATACATATAAATCAATGGGTGTGTTATTTTTGTTATATAATAGACATTCTTTCAGTGAATAAATCTTATAGGTTTTTCAAACATTTTTTGTTAATCTTTTCTGAAATAGTATATATAAATATTGAATGAAAATGAGATAATGTAAATGCATTGAGATTAAAAGATTAATCCTCTCTAGAAATGAATCCAAATCCAATTCATATAAAATATAATTATCATTCTGCTTAATTGATTTCTTATTCTATATTAATCTTCTCTTGCTTGAGTGCCATCTGTGTTAAAGAGTTTTTTTTTTTCAAAAGCTATTTAGATTTGCAAATACTTTTGGAATAATATGATTTTTTATTTTACCTAAATGTACATCACTGTTACTAGTTTTCTGGCTGGTAGAATGTGATAACAGTTCATTACAATACCATGACTTTTTTCTTTAAACTCTCTTTCTGATGTTTTGATTTTTGTAATTGTTCATTTTACATATTTTTTGATTCTAATAGTGTCACTTGCCAATATACTATTTGAGCTTTTTTAGTCACTTCTGTTGATTTCTTATTTCTGTAGTTTTACTTTAGTATTCATGCATTTACTATGATTTTGTGTTATGAGTGAGTAATCAGGCTGACTTTATAAAATCATTAGTGAAAATATTTTTGAATAAAATATATCATCATTATTTATTTCAAAATTAAACCCTTTTTTTAGGTGATCTTATTCTTCTTCAGAAAGTGAAAGGAATCATCATAATTTTAAAGAGAAAATAATTTCTTCAAAACAACTCTCATGTTTTATGAATTTGCAAATATTTTTTGAGACATTAATACTTATAAACAAGTTTTTATGGGTAAAAGTTGAAAATGATGATATAGGCAATAATAAAAAACAATGATATGAAAAATAAATCTATTTGTGATTTAAAAAGTCAATTTTTTCATGGAATTATAAAATTTTAATATCTTAAAAATAATATATTTTAAATGGTATGTGTAGTTTAATTTTTCAGATATGAAGTGCATTGGTATATGAGTGTTAAATTTCTTTCTAAAAGTATGTTATGGCAACTAAGCAATAGGATACTAGTATTAAATGATATTTGATCATCATCTAAGATAGTTTGTCACTGACATGATTACATTATATGATAATCTTTTAGACTTTATTGAATCATTTACAGATTTCAATTGGTTATGAAAACATGCACACACTATTGCTTCAATTCATAATTGTTCTTCTAGATTTAATCTTTTCTATTTTCATAAATTTCTCGATCATTTATAATACTATGCTATCATTAGTGAGAATAATATATCTTCTGACAAATCTGGTTAAAGCCCTTTTTCAACAATGATGATGATTTTAAGAGAGGACTCTTCATATTAATACAATGACATTTTGAACCTTCACAAAAGACAATAAAGTTTGTTTGGTCAAGTGTGAACTTTTTATATTATGTTACCAATGATAAATTATCATTGTAGTTTTGTTTTTCATTTTACATTCTTTTATGCATGTCTTGCCTAATTTTTAATGCATTTTATTTATGTGGAGGTATTAGATTGTGGTGATTAATATATTATTTTGGTGTATCATAACACATTATATATGTGTGTTGAATACTGAACTAAGATTACCAATTAAAACATATTTGGATACAAAAGTTAACTGTAAATAATGAATAATTAGGGCTACCTAATTTTTGAGTTATTATTGTAGTTCAGAAAGCCTAGAAACAGCTTCTGATAGTTATGTTTTTCTTTTCATTTTCTTTTAATCTACTAACTTCAATCACTTATATCAGAATAAGGCATCATTGTCTTGAGCCTAATCAATTCATCAATCATTTCTCTATAGTAACTGTGACTATAAGATTGTGTGCTTAAAAATATTTCCTCCTTTAGCTATATGTATAGAAACTTTTAATCTTGTAATTTAATTTTATTTTTTGCATGCATGTATGCACTATGCTTAAGTATGCAAAGCTTTCAGCATTAACAAATCAATGACAGAGATAAGATTAGTAAAATGGAGACCTTATTAAATGATTTTACGTGAGCCAATACACTAATGAGTCCCTTTAGAATTGGATTTAGGATATGAGGATCATCTAGGAAATGATTGTGTGATTGGGAAACCATATTTAAAGATTCCGTCTGCCACAAAAGTAAAGGGACTTAGAAATATTGATCAAGTGTAACTAAAAAGTCTTCACAGACTATTATACCAAATAATAGCTCTTCTTAAGCAGAAGAAACATTTGTAATATTAATAATAATAACAAAAATGGATTGTAATTGCAAAGGTGGGAATATCTTTTTTTTTTAAAATATAGATACATATATGGAATGTACAGTAGAAACTCCTTATGATTTGAATAGAGAATACTGATTATGGCTAAGAGGCTGCTCTTAATCAAAAAAATTTTGTAAAGTAATTTAATTGAGCAGGACATATGGATAAAATTATTTTGGAAGAATAGATATTTAATGAGAGGAAACTAGATAAGTTTGGATATGCTATGAGTTTCACTTAGCATGTTATTGGAATGTTTACATTATTTTATATAAATGTCTATTTATTTCAGAAAAAAATAAATAAATTATTCTTTTATTTAAATCATATAACAATGATATCTGTAAAATACAAAACTATTATTCTCAGACACTTTAATGCATATGTGGAAAAAATTAGTGAATTATGAGCCAGTGTTACTGAGAACAATGCCATTAGCTATATGGCATTATTAAATTTTTGTACAATAAAGAATTTTACTAAAACTTTGATAATGCAAAAAAATAAAAATGAAAAATCACTATAAAGAACTTTTGATGCATCCTTGCTCAAAATAATAGAGACTTAATAAAGCCAATTGCTCAAAACTTTAATAGGTTTATAAAATATAGATAATAACAATTAATCCTTAAACTATCAACAATTTCAATCTGTAGTCAGGAGGTTGCCTTGACTACAGATTGAGATTGTTGATAGTTTAAGGGTTGGTTGTTATAATAGAGACATATAAATTGTTAGAGTTAAAAGTCAGAATGGAAAAAAAAATTAAAATTATTTGATGGCTTATAGATATGGCTTGTTGAAAGGATTAAACAGTGTTTTCCAATATGCTAGTTAATGACCATCCTTTAATAGCCACTGTTACTCATGCTAATAATCAAAAATTGCTATACAGTTAAAATTGCCAATTTTAATTTTTGGATTATCATGCTATTGTCTTTTAAGGAATGTGTTGTAGGTAAAAGTAAGTATGTTTTTGGATACATAAACAAATTCTGATCGGCTCTCTGAAGACTTAATTGAAAAAAGGCATACTCTGACTAACAGAACAAGAAGAATGGGGTGTTTCATAAGCTACATAGAAATTTAAAGGCAGAAAAAAACTTTACAAGTTGGCAAGAAAACTTAAAAATGATTGGCAGGTTAAATCCAAAGAAGATGCAAACATTTTCTGATTGGTATCATTATTTTTTTTAATTTATTGAAATAACATATTGACTCAATGAACAACATTATCCAATCAAATTAGTAGGTAAATCTCTTTTGTATGGCAATTATGAATTTTCCAACAGAAGCTTGATTTTAGTTTTAATTATAAATGATGTAAATAAAACAAAACATGATTTTTTTCTGCTTACTTTCATTATATGAATTAGAATGCTATTTCATTGTCTTTATTCTATTTCAGAACCATATATGACAAGTTGAGTGATCAGTGAATATCAGATGTTTGTGTAATATGTGTTTTTAACTATTGATCTTCATCAATGAAGAATCTTAGATTTGTGTCTATATACTGAGATGTTACATTTACTTCTTTTATACTATTCAAGTTAATAATTTGAAATTTATGATTTTTGTGTTTGTTTTAATTTATTTTTGTATGAATTCTATGTTATATTCAAAGGCATTTTGTGCTAACTTGATGATAGAATACTATGATTAAGTGACAATACTGACAATCAACATTAGAAACTTATGATTACTTGTTACCATTGAACATATTTTATTCTAATTCCTTCATATTGAGAGCTATGCATCTTATTGATGTAACAATTCATTAAGAAATACTGTATAACTCTTAAATTGAGTTATTAAAATTTGCAATAAGGTGATATGCAATGGCAATCTACCAGTGATGATCATAAAGTATTATCACTTAATCATAGCACTCTATTGGAATTAGTTTGGTAGTTTACTCTTAGCGTGTTGAGACTGCAAGAGAGTATACTTTTTATGGAAACAAATATAACGTTACCAGGCCTCTTTTTTATTTTCAACTTTAACATTATTTTCTAAAATGGAATAATTATGATTTTAAATACATTAGACATTTTGGTGCCTTGTGACATTTTGCAAACTATTTTTAAACAATTTACTAAAGAACATTATTTTGTAAAAAACATTATTTTCGAAAATACAACAATTACAATATTTTAAATTACATTCCACAAGTTAATGCACAGCACTGGAATGTGCATAAGATTGAGGACCGATGATTTTGCTGGTCCAAAGGATTGGCCAAAAGATGCAGTACTCTGAATTAAACCAAGATTATGTTTGCAAAACAACATGCAACCTCAGATATTTTATTTATTTCATATCTGTTCTCAATCTGACCAAAAGATTAAGCAGTACTCTGATCAAACCAAGCTTACAATTTCCAAAACAACATGCAACCTCAGCCATTTCATGTGACTCATAGCTTTTCTCATGCAAACGTGTCTTTTTGCATGATTTGGGTGAAATGATGCTTGGCCCGACTTTTTGCAATTGTTTTCACATTCCGTGATGTGCAGGGAAGCATGGGAATGAGCTTACAATTATTAGTATATATTAGTACATCAGTTAGGGTGTAAGATCAATATTATGAAGGCATATTACAACAGTTCTGGCCAGTTGAATTCCAAACCCCTTCACGATATATGGTATTTATCTGTTAAATGTGCGCATTTGCATAGCGTCGCGAAGCACATCAACGGGCTGTAATATTGGTGTGCAATGCCACCTAAGCTTGCAATGGCTAATATGAACAGAACTGTTTTATAGGCTGTACACTTTCTATGCAAAAGCACAGACATATTGGGCCATGTAAACAACATATTTCTGTGCATTTGCATAGAAAGTACACCCTCTCGTGCTGTCAACACGTTAAGAGAAGACTACCATTAGTTTTGCTCAATTCACAATATAATAATGTTTTTAGATATTCTGAATAGAACATATAAAGACAATTGCTTAATATTAATAAACCTCAAATACTTTATCTCTCAATAATAGGGAAAATTTTCACTACTTTTTTTAGACATGAATCAATTTAAATAAATATCTTGATAGATTTTTTAGGTAATAATATAGATTTATATATTAAATTGCAGCACAAATGCCAATGTATTGATGAATTTGATGAGATAAAAAGATGAATTATTTCATCATACTGGCACAACTATTTCATCTAAATTAGTTGAACACACAACTGTTATTCTTTCAGATTAATAATTTGGATGTGAAACATGGAACAATTATTAATACTATTGGAAATTATAAAATATTAATTTATAAAAATTATCATTACTTTTCAAAGTAATTCATCCATTGACTAATATAATATAATTTTTTTTTGTCTATTTCTTTAGAAGCTTGTATTCATCATTCAATTTTTACAAACATTTTTACATATGTTTTAATGATATTTTATTGTCATTATCAAAAGAATCATTCATTATTCATTAAATAAAATTAATCAGTATGTTCTTCCGTTTGTAGGATTTGACAATACTGATTCGTAATTTAAAGAGCATATTTTGTTTTCAATAGTCTTCTTGAAATAGTATTTTGAAAATGTTTATTGTGGTAGAAATTAATCCCATTTCTATTGTGAAGGGTATTGCAAAAATTCTATATATATTAAATATTTTATTTGGAGATAGTTGGTGTGCTTAGATCAGGGGTGTCCAACCTACATCCTGAGGATAACATGTGACCATGGGTAGTTATGAATATGGCCCTATGTAAAATCATAAATTTATTTAAAATAATATGAGATTTTTTTGTGATTACATGTCACAGTGTGATTAAAATAATCACACACATACTCAAATATCCAACTAGCTTTATATTTACTTCTCTTACTTTTATAATAATAAATATATATATAAACATCAATTATTTTATTACTTAAATATATACATTTTCTATATTAATAATCATAAATAAGAGAACCTGCTCGACAATTTTAATAGATTCTCTGAATGAGTCCCTACATAATTAGGATTATTATTTAATGACTTTTTTATGTGTTTATTTGGGATCATGGCTATCACAAAAATTATGCATGGACATTTTGTTTTGCTTACCAGCTTTCAGTAAAGTTTGTGTATTAAATGCATGGCCCAAGACACTTCTTCTTTTCCCATTGTGCACCAGAGATGTCCAGCGATTGGATACCTCTGGTTTAAACAGTAGAATAATACAATCAACATATGATGAAGAGCAATTATTTAATCAATTATTTGAAGTTTTTCAGAAAAAAAGTTTGCTGATGAGATAAAGTTTTTCAAATAATAAATAAGCAGACTAAGGACCACTCTGCATGATGACAAATCATTTATATATAAATAAATAATGATTGAAAGTCTAATATAATTGAAAATGAATGTTAGAGTATGAAATAAAATTTTCCACAAAAAGAGCAAGGTAAATTTTGCAAATGTTTTTTAATGATTTGTATTTTCCCAAGGTTATTAAAAATGGATACTCAGTGGCTCTGACTTATGAAATAAAGTAATGCTAAAATTATGTTATTATTGTGAATATTTGAAATACATTTAATTTTATCCCTATAACTTGCTAATGTCTGAATTTCTTATATATAACATCTAATGGCTAACAAATGAAGATTTCATCTTTTGATCCAATTATTATTTAAAATAGTTTGTATAGAAATAAAAATTCCTCATCTTTAATTTTTTATTTATCCCCCCCCCCCCTTCAGAAGTTTAATGGCCACACTTTTTATTAGTGACTGCTAATGATAATGATGATGAGTACAGTCTTGATTAGTTTTTTTTTTAATTCGTCAGTAGGCAAAGAACTTAATAAACATATAAATTTTAATGCTCTTTTTACATAATAAGTACGTATTCCAATTTTATTTAATTCAAATTTTGGCGATCTTGAATTTTGATTTTTCATCCACTAATACAGTTTTAATTCGCAGTAACTAATTGAAAAATTGCCTCTGAACATTTTAGTAAGAGTCTAATGAATAATAATAATCTTAAATATTATACAAATAGATAAATTGGTATTTATTCAAATTTATAAAGTTATTTTTTTAAATATTAATTTCAATTAAAAATAAAATCCAGGTTAATTATTAATTAAAAAGTATTTTATTCTATCTACATAAATTTGACTTGTAAGCGGCATAAAATTTCTTATAGAATTACTATTTGTATAATTAATTTATTTCATATGATAATTTATATAATTCCAAAATTAAAGTATACTCCCTTACATTGGTCCTTTTTGTTAAAAAAATTAAACTTTCTAGTCATATGTATACATTTGGATCTATAATTTTTCTATAATCACTCTTTCTTTATTATTAGCTTTAAAAAGTGTATGGAAGGGGGTGGGGGGAATTTCCATACACTTCTCTGTATATAAACAAATCTTTTTACTTAGCTTTGAAAATTTATCGTAAGTAGTATAACTGGAACATATTTTACTTTTATGCTCTCTCTGAAAAAAATGTCATGAACATAATTATTTACAAAACAATAAAAATGAAAGCTGTTCTTTTGTTATTTAATGCTTTGTTTACAAATTTTTTGAGAAAAATAAATAAATAATTTTAAGTGTTAGATGTTATCAATCTCATAGGGTTACGAATTTTAGTCACCAGGCATCGCCACTTTTGTCTATTGCTACGATTGCTCAATCTGTATTGAATAACCCTGTCCGCTGTTTTGCCTAATTGACCAATCAGATCAAAGCTCATTGTTGCTAGCAGCCCAGCACATGGAAGCAAACATGGCCGACATGAATACTATCATAGAAGGTGCTGTCAAATATCGGGATGGTAAAAAGGTGAATACTTTTTCCAAAGTTTTTATCTAACAAAATTTTCAAGTTAGCAAGAGAGATTATAAGACTTTCTGCAATTTTTTATTGCAGTGGAAGCCGCGGTGGTGCGTGGTACGGAAGTTATCACCAGTAGCAGGTAAGATCCTTCCCGTAGTTACATTTGCCAATGTATACAAACTAAAATTGAGAATTCATCACAGAGAAAATTATTTAACAATTATTTTAACATTGTAATTTAAATATTTTTTAAACACACTTTAACAAAATTAAATGTTAACAAGAAATATTTATTTTAAAGTTTATTGAAATACATTCAAACTTCCGTCAAAGGTTTAGCCATACCGCATTGCATTCAATGTTATTCTTTACACTGGGAAGTTTTGATGTGCATATACTTTAGCAGACAATAATAAAATAGATAAATGTCTTGTTAATATCAGTTTAAGTTCATTTTGCGTATGGTTTCACTTAAAGAATAGGTCAAAACAATCTTATTTGTTTGATTGCTTCGTAATTGCTTTAAAGAAAAATTAACAACTTACATTTATTCTCTTTGAAACCAAGTCCGATTTGTTAGTAAGCCCAGCAGGCACGACAGTTTAAGAGTACACTAATCCGTTTTTTATTTGATTGTTTTATTATTAATGAGTTTATATTTTTTTAGTGTAAAACTAATGCAAAGATTAAAAAATAAAATATCTTTTGAAGTATATTCTATCAGTTGCGAAGTGAAAGCTCTAGTGTCTCTGCTTTTTTAAAATTGTTTTCATCGATTTAGACTAATCATTTGTAAAGGGTGGGGGACAAGGAATTTTGTTTTATGTCGAATCGTCGATGAAAGGCTTGGACAACACTAGCGGACGCAAAACTACTTTGTCAACAATAGAATGAGGACTATGCGTACGCTAGTTACTATAGATTGAGCGAGTTTGTTCTTATCTCTGAAACCAGCCAGTATTGACTAAATCGTCTAGTGTGAATGGAAGCAAGCAATATGTGCAAGAGGGCGGCATGATTTTAAGTCGTAAACAAACTCAGCGTACGAGTGCGAGTACCCAGCTTAAGGCTGTTACAAAGAAATTGAACCGGCTAATGTGATTTTTGAAGGTGTAACGTAGTGATTTCTCTTCTTCTGCCGGGTTGAATTATTTATAATACGGTACATTTATGACGAGAATGAATTTTGTCCATTTCATCTTTTATTTACATTTTATGAATTATTAACTCTATTTCAGATAAGTTGACATGCGCATTTAGGTAATGCGTTTTAATGCCCCCCCCCCCCATTCTTTGATACCGAACACTTTTTAAAAAAAACTATTATTCAGACTTCAATTACTTCGTATGGATAAATTCAATGATAAAAGCGCCAAATACGAATACTTTTAAAAATCTATTGATTTTAAATACTGAAGGAAAATTTTTTATTTTTGATAATTTTAATTAGTTTTTCAAAAATAAACTGGTGGTTCTGAAACTATGTGAAGTCTCATACTGAGTATAGGTAACGACAAAAAAAGATAAAAGCATTGAAACTTGACAAAGCTTTTAAATTCTTTTTTTCGTGATTGGTAGTCACTTTTGAGAATAAATGCGAAATGCTTGCATAAAACCTCTTCTCTCTCTCATTCTAAATTAATGCTACAAAGTCAAAATAGCTAACATTTGGGTAAGAGTGAAATGCAATTTTTATCAGGTTGAGACAAGAAATTTGACGGTTATCTTTAGTTTTAAATTTGCAATGAGAAAGAGTTGTATGCTACAACAATAGACCTATCGTATGCACAATGACTGTGACTCATACATAAATTACTGATTTTTTTTTCTAGTGAAAAAATAAAGTCAAAGTTGTAAATAGAATTTAAATCTATTAATTTGTGCATTTCTGATGTTAATATCTTACAAACATTCACATTTGTCGTTCTACCCCAAAGGTTAAACAAAAACGAGCTTTCCAAGGAAGGATGCTTCGAACATAAACTGATTACACAACTGTGACTCCTATTTATAAATCCTGTACTCCCCATTTTGTAATGGAATAGTCATTGGGAATACCCTTTTTCTTGATCAGTAATGTGTATTCGGCGTCTGTACCTGCAGGGATAGAGAGAATAAATTGATTGTATATTATTAAAAAATAAGATAGGCCTATGCCCGTTAATTCATACGGGAAAATTATTTAATTATTGGAAAGATAAGTGAATTTTTATTTTATTCCCAATTAACGACCGTGAATACACTTTTAGCTGAAATTAGAAGTACGTCTTTAAATATTTTCCCCCCATTTGTTTTGAATTGAGTAAAAATAAATTATGAAAGTAAAAAAAAATGGTCAATCGTTTACTTTATTATTACTTGAATAAATAAATCAATTAAAAAGTAAATGATTTGATTTAAAAATTTATGATTAAATTTTATCTTGAATAAAAAAGTTTATTAACTTTTTAATAATTTACTGTTATTTTTAAATTATATACATGCTTGTATTTGGTTAATACGTAACTCTTGAGTTAACTGTAATAAATGATTTAAAGAGATGGCTTTGAATTTGCAACTTAAATATTTATTATATTCAAATAATTAGTTTTTGTATTTTGAATTTTTTAAAAATAAATTCACGTATATATATGTCTGTGGAGAGAGAATGTGTGTGTGAATCGATGAGATTTACGGTAAATACTACAATCTAAGTTCGTCATTATTTTTATGAAATAACCCGCATGTTTATCGAATAGAAACGGTCGGGGAGGGATCTAATCAAAGCTTCTTAAATGCAAATTACACACTTTTATGAAAATATGTTGAACGTCCTATGCATTTATTCAGATGCGTAATTAAATGAAATACGTTTTTTTTTTTTTGAATTTATCGTAAATTGATGGCTTAAGAATAATAATAAAAATTCTTACTAAAAGCATTATATTTACAAGCATGATAAAATATTTGACTCTATAGCAAAAATGAAAATACACTCATATAAATTTAAATTTGCCCTACTACAAGAATACTGATCGAATATCGTTTATCTGCCGATAGATTTTTTTTTTGTTTGTTTGATTTTGGATTGTCTTATTATTGTAATACTTTCTTCATAATATTGAAATTGTTTTCTCAAAAAATTAGATACACTTGTAAAATGAATTAAATTTTATAATTATCAGCAAGTTGTTTCAAAGACCATGGAAGCACTAGCAGTTATTTCTTAGTTATTGATAACTCTTACTGGTGTAGAGAGTAAATGTTAACAACTGATCTAGCTTAAAACTGTATATTGCTTTTGATTATTTTTTTTTTACACCAAGTAAGTTTGATATATTAAAAATATTTTCAATGTAGAATTATATCATTGATAAGATAAAAATGTCTTGTTAATTTTTGACTGGAGGAAGAGGATTTAAATCTTGCCATTTAAAATGGAACAATAATCCAACTATGGATAGCCATCCAAAAAATAACAACAACAAAAATCTCTGAAAAATCATAATTTTTAATATTTAATAAAAATATCAGCAAGAGATATTGTTAAGAGTAGCTGGTATTTAATCCACATTCATGACTTCTTTTTTTTTTTTTTGTAGAAAAAGCACCATCAGCTGTGTTACTAACTAAGGTACAAATAAATTAAAAGATTTACATTGGGACAGGAACAACTTATGCATTGTGTGTTTGAAGACTAATTATTAGGTTCGGATTTTTTTCTTTGTAAACATACTAATATACTTATTGACAGTAGTTTCAAGATTTTTATTATATTTAAGCATATTTCTTTTTAAAAATATCTGCTTTTCTACTATTTATGGATAATTGATGATTGCTTAAAGCTACACCATAGTATTTAGATTAGAGTTTCATCTACATCACTATCTGTGGAATTATATTTTATAATAATCAATAAATTGTTGATGCAATGAATGTAAAAATAATAATAATAAAAAGATACATGCAGAAGTATATAATTTAATTACTGAATTTGTCTAGTATTTGAAATAAATTTTACAAATTTTTTGTCAGATTTATGACCTGTTTTTAATGTTTAAATTTTATTGCATTATAAGACCTTCTTCAGATTTATATAGTTCTATGTGACTACAATTTTTTTTTATTTGTTAGAAAATAATACCAAAATTAATTATTGCATGAGTCTGATCAATCTATCCTTATTTTCTCTGTAGCCGTAATAATTATTAAAAATTAAATATCAAGTTAGTATATATGTTCAATGAATATCTATAAAAGTTGTCAAGTTTCTGACTTTTTTAGTTTCTATTCTTGAAGAAGATGTAGCAATTGATTTAAAAGCCTGAAATTACAAATATAAGAATTTGAGTCCAATTCATTATTTCAAAATTTTACACATAATAAATATAAAAGGTACTGGATTGCATAATCTGCAATCTTGATACTTGCACCATCTTCCTAAATATAGACTACAAGGTCTAAAAATAGCAGAGGGTGGGGGGAGGTTTGCTGGTACTGATTGCTTAATTATTGATTCTGTATGGGAAAGTAGATGTCATTAATAAAATGTTAAATGAATTATAAAATTAGTGTTAAATTATTGACTGTGTAAATTTAACTCATTAATAATAATAGATAAATAAAAATTGAAGCATTTTGTCTAATTTATTTTGGGTCATAACTTTAATGGTTCTCATGGATAATTCAACCGATGACGTATTACCCTGAAGGCATATCAGTCTGATATTGCGATTTTTAAGATAACGTCTCCAAGGTATCTGCGGACTCATGAAATCGCTAAAATTTGTCCGCAGATCACATGAAGACGGTACGTTAAAAATCGCAAGATTAGACTGATATGCCTTCAGGGTAATACGTTATCAGTTGAATTATCCAGGTCACATGATAAAAACTATTCAAAAATTAAAAAATGTCATAAAATAATTTAGAAATTAAAAGTAATTAGTATAATAATAATTATTCATGTTAAAAATATATAAAACAGGTTCTATTCTAAAAAAAAAAAAAATATTATAATTTATAAAACCAGCGCATAGTGCTGGAATTGGCATGGGGGGGCTCCGATGTTTTTTACGAGCCGTAGGTGTACACGCACTTTTATATGCATTTGGTAATTTTAAAAACGTACTGTATATTGTTTTAAAAAATTATTGAAAATTATTTACAAATTAAACGTAATTCAATGTAAGAAATATACTTTTACATGCATTTGGTAATTTTAAAAACATACTGTATATTGTTTTAAAAAATTATTGAAAATTATTTACACATTAAACGTAATTCAATGTAAGAAATATTAACAAAAAATTTTTGTAAATTTAAAATAAACAAATAAAACACTTTACCCGAATTAATGCGAATCTGGCATTAATGGCGACCTTGGAGAAAACGTGTTATCACATGCATTTGGTAATTTTAAAAACGTACTGTCTATAGCAAATTTGTTTTAAAAAATTATTGAAAATTATTTACACATTAAACTTAATTCAATGTAAGTTTGAGAAATCTCGCGGGTGAAAAAAAAATTGACTCTCTGATGTATTAATCATGCCAGTCACTTGGTTGCCATGACAATGTTGTCAAGCAAAAATCAACGATGTCTACCGGAAGGGAAATCGGTAAGTGTAATACGTCATCGGTTGAATTATCCGTAACTACCACTTTAATATATGAAAGTGCTGCATATATTTTTGATTTATGCAATTAATGCATTCTATAAGATTTTGAGTAACTTGAGCATTTTCAACTCATATTTAAAAGGATTTTATAAAGCATTCTTTTAACAGAATTAAAGCTAGTAAAGGTGTTAAAAATTTTGGAATTAGCAGCTAATAAAGGAAAAACAATTTCTTATTGTCAAAGTTGAATTGTTCAGTTTTGTATAGTGTTAATCTTGAATGGTTATTACCTATATATAACTTATAAAAATTAAATGTAATTTTCCATATTTATAAACATTTTATGTTTTAATATAAAATACCCACAAAATTCATTGTTGTGAATTCTCTGATGTGAAATGTAGAACTTTTTTTGCACATTATTTCAATGTTAAATTTGAAAATTAAAAATGGTTATAAGTTATCATTCATTTTATTATTGAAATGATCAATCAAGTGAATGATTTTGAAAAAAAAAAAAAGAGACTAGAATTATTCTTTACATAATTTTAAAATTTTATTAAAATATTTTAGCCTCTCTTCCAATTCAGCATTTGATGACTATAAAATATTCATTATAATTCATTATTTTTCATTATCCTCCCTATTTGCCTGTGAAGTGGAGAATATAGGTGGAAACTTGATTAAGAAATTCTGAGCAGATCAACCTATTTAGCAAATCATTATTTAGATGCATTCCACACACACATTTCACAACTAAAGAAATTCAAGAATATGTAATGAAGTGAAAGTTTTTCTAAAAAATATATTACATGTGGGAAAGGAGATATGAAGTTGAATTACTAAATATATATTTATTAAAAAGCAAACAAACAGATATATTAATCTTTAACTGTGATTTAAAGTTTCTATCTCATTAGGATCAATCTCTAGTTTAATAAACAATTAATTTAATCATTAATTTAATAACTAGAGAATATTAACTACTATTTATAGAACGAATTTCATATAATTTCTTGAGTGTGTATTCAGACTTAAAAAAAACTAATATTTCTTAACTGATAGGAAAGCACTTTCTGACAACTAATATTTGAAGATGAAGTTATTTAAAATTGTATAATGTGACTTTTTTTAAAACAAAACTATAATCCTTGTCAAGCGTTAGTGACCTAGTGGTTAGCATAGCTGCCTTCCTAACAGCTGGGCCGGGTTCGCTTCCCGGTCAACACTTTGACATATATATATATAACTATAATTTTTTTTGAAACAATCACAGAATGATAAAATACTATTAATAATAATAATTATTTTATAAAAACTAACATTTAAAAATTTATATAGAAATCACTCAAATAATGTTCCAAATAGTTTTGTTTAATATTAGCAAAACTTCAAAGATAATTAAATAATCCAAAATATATATAGCAGCCACTCGTAAGCAAAAGAAAGAAAATTAGTTTTGCAATGACTTTGCAAACTGATCTGTGAACCATAAATGCATTCATGTATAGGGCAGGCTAGTATATTTTTCTGTTTGATATTTTGCATGCTATCTTTTAATTCAGCAAAAAAACATTTTTTTCTGGAATTTTTAATCACTATATCTAATTGTAGGTCTCTAAAGTATTCTATTTTTTGTCATAACTCTTAATGGAACAATCAATATTGCATTCCTTTAGAATATCTTCCAGTTAATTCTTGCAATGTAAACAGGGTCTAGTTCTATGAAAGTTATTCTCAGTTTTACCATAAAGCATCCTTTTATGAAGTCTTGCATTGTTAATTTATTTTATATGTTCAATCCAACAGATGTGATTTAAAATAAAGGACTCTATCACATTACATTCAGCAAGTTGAAGGATTCTTTGATTTTAAGATCTTGCCAATGTATTTTTAGAATTTTATGGAGCAATCCTTAATTGCATTGATAGTTTCTACAAGTCTCACTTCCATACAATAATTAAAATAAAATAACTTTTTACACAGTAATAATTTCCATGTGATGAAATATTTTATATTTTTAATGCATTGGAGTCTGTGCTATATCTCAACATCTAAATCCATTTTTCTACTTATAAAACTGCCCAGGTATTTAAATGGGTTATATTCTCAAGTTGATATTTATCCAAGCTGCTGAGTATTTTTCTTCTGTCACTGGCTCATAAAGAACTTGGAATTTTTTTAACATTAATTATTAAAACAAATTTTACTACATTTTGTAAGAATTCATTTAAACTAGAAAAAGTAGCACAATCATTAGTGTAATGCTTAATCCAAAAAGTTAATGTTTGTATTTTGCTTTTAATCAATTTAAATAAAAAACTCTACCGTAAAATTTATATTGCCTTTTAATCCCTGTTTCATTAGGTTACCTATAAGGTTTCAAAGACAACTGTCATTAAATTGAAATAATGTGAGGACAAATACACATCCTTGTTTAGCACCAGTTCTTTCCATATTTTGGCAGACAATCAACTAATTTCAAAATATGTTATAAACCCTTGTTCGATTGTCTAAATCAAATGCCTTGATCAAATCAGTAAAAGCAATACATACCCAACAACTTTTTTTATAGTTGTCTGGCAACAAAATATCTATAGTGGTTCATTGCTCTCTAAAATCATATTGAGTCTTTGGTAACCATTCATCTTTTCTAGATATTTTAAGTGCCTGGTGATGTAAAGTAAGAAAAACTTAACAAAATCTTTTAATTTAATATGTTAAGCATGCTTTCAATATCTTTGTATTGATATCATAATCATAACAATGAATGATTGAAATTGTAGGCAAGGGTATGATATAAATATCATGTTAATTGTATTCAAATTGTATCCAAATATGCTTACATGACCCAATTTTTAGAGAGGGGAAACAGGATTGTTTTTTATTTATAGCTTCCTTTATTTACATTAAGCATCATCATTCTTTTTTTAGACATACAATGTTGTCTGATATGGCCAAATTTATTTTTGTGCTCTAGAAATATGGATTTGTGTTCTGGGTTGCTTTTAGCCTTTTTATATAGGTATTGGTATTAGGAAAGTCTTGTTGCTGGACTGGCAAATTTGGCCATACATTCGAACCTACATCAACCAGCATTGTATGTTTAAAAAGAA
This sequence comes from Epiperipatus broadwayi, assembly GCA_028023455.1. Lineage (NCBI taxonomy): Eukaryota > Metazoa > Onychophora > Udeonychophora > Euonychophora > Peripatidae > Epiperipatus > Epiperipatus broadwayi. Next base: position 444,171 of record JAQFVV010000216.1, read on the forward strand.
TTATGCTAAATGTAAGTTGAAAGAAGCATATCATATTCCCAATAATCATAATGCTATAAATAAAAAGAAATCGTGTTTCTCCCTCTCTAAATGTAGGCATATTTGCATACAATTTGAATACAATTAACATGATATTTATATCATACTCTTTGCTCATAATTTCACTTATTCATTGCTATGATTATGATGTCAATACAAAAATATTAAAAACATGCTTAATATATTAAATTAAAAGTTTTCATTGGTAAGCCTTTTTTATTTTACGTTGCCAAGTGCTTAATTACAATCATTTTAAGAAAAGTAAAAAGAACATAATACAGCATTCATCTTTAATTGGAAGCAACTTATTCAACAAAATTTTTGAAAGTATTTTTACTAAAGTGGATAATAAAAATATCCATGATAATTATTGCATTCTTGTCTACTCCCTTTGTTTTTAAAAACTGGAAAAATAAAATCATGCTTGAGATCAGGTGTCACAACTTCACAAGTCCCATATATTTCTAAAAAATTTCAAAGGTTTTGAAATTAATATATTATTACTATATTTTGAAACTTCTTTAGATATTTAATTAGTATTTGTAGCCTTTCCATTATTAAGATTACAGAGTTATTTTGATTTTATTAAGCTGTATATATTTGTCCAAATCTAAATAATGGAGCAGGTAAAATGGATATATCATTAAAAGTCATCTCACTTGTATATTATTCAAAAGGTGATCGAAATATTTTTTCCACCTGTTCAAAATATTATTGGCATCATATAAGAGAGTGCTATTTCTGGATTTAATAGGATTGTGGTACTATTTTTCAGGCCCATATGTTGCTTTCTATACATCAAAAAATCCACCAATCATTGTAAAGCCTTTTTGTCAGTTGTTAAACATCTTCTGTCTTATCTCTGTATTTATTATGAAGTTGCACGTTTAATTGCTTTTTAAGTCTAATTATTAATAATAATATTATTATCAGAAAACCAGTCATGATTTTTATTTTTTATTTGTGAAACTAAGAATAAATTTACTCTAACCATAACACCTCTCTTTAAGGGAATTCTAGCCTTCAGTAATATGACAATCCTGGAGATCCAAATTGGCAATTTTACTATTTAGTAATTGTTGAAATTTAGTACATATAGCAGATAATTCTAAAGAAAAATCAATTTTTATGTTAATATGATTGGAATAAGATCTACTTTTTAATGCATCTGTCATTTTTAATCTTCACAATAATATTAATCCATGATCTATCCATGATTTATTTATGTAAATTATTATTTGCAGTATAACAAAATAGATTATAAGCATTATTTATTAATGATTAATAAAATATTTAGAATCTTTATTAGAAATTTAATTATTTTAATTATAAAGTTTTAACTATTAACCCTTTATGAAAGAGATTGTTTGCTAACTTCAATTTGAGAAATCTCAGCATAGTATGTGTGTTATTATAAATGTGCACATTAATAAAATAGAAAAAAGTTATACATAGGAATTGCAGCATATTAAAGCACATGTACTAAATAAATTAAATAAAAAAATTCTTATTACAAAAAAGATCTTACTAATAAAGAGAATGCTAGTATTGAATGCAGAATTAACCACAAATCTTCATGCATTATGCATGCGGTAAAGGTCTTAATATTTATTTTTCATAGTTATTTTATTTGATAAACAAATACAAACTTAACTGCTTTTGTAGTTTTTTTTTATTAAATATATATTAGATTATATTTATTTTAAAAGTTGCTAAAATCCTGAAAATAACTTCATAGTTGATGTAATTATATTAATAAATAAAATATTTTTGACTTATTTATTAATTTAAAAGGCATTGAAAATTTATATAGCAGTTAGATTATTTCCCATTTATTCTAGCTCTGCATTTAAATCCTTTTATTAAAAAAAAAAAGAACTATAAATGGTTTCACATACTTATATTATTTATGTTGTATATAGCTTATTATATTTGAAATTTAAAAAAAAAAAAATGGAAATTTTGTTTGGAAATCATGAATATTGTTAACATTTTTTGTGTGTGTACATTAATTACTTAATAATTAAAATGAGTATATTGACTTTTTTTTTATTGTTCATTATTCTGAAATAGAAATAAAATCATGTTTATTATGTTATCCTAATCTTTTAATTGATGTGCTATTTAGTTTAATTAGTAGTTAATTTATACTTGCAAATCTTTAAAAATTCTATTTGCAGCCAATCAGATGCTTTACAATGAATACTTGATCAAAGCTCAGTCTTTTATACTTTTAATTAATTTTTATTAGTCAGATATGATGAATGAGTGCAGTCATCTCTTTAAAGCACTTGAGATCCTTCCAGTATTATTGGAAATTTGATCTGATTGATCTCCTTTCAAAAAATAAAAGTATACAACAGTAATGTCTGCAGGTGTAAAAACTTTATTAAATGAAGAACTGGCCATTTTGTTCGTTGAATCTAATTTGTCATGTCAGATAGTTGACTTTACATCAGTATTAAATAGATATTGAAGAGCAAGGGCATCTATTATAAACCATATAAAAAAATCTTCATACATTTTTTAATGTGTTATATATACATGTATAATCATATACAGACATTTATAGTATATATATATGTCTATGTATACACAATACTCTTTCCATGTATAAATACATTTTTGTAAGTACACATACTTGAAAATATTTATTCACTGCAATTTATTCTACAAATGCCAAATTTCTTGCCCTCATATATTTGAAAAAATATATATACTCATACATACTTACATGAATATAATAAAAACTTTAGAAACATTGATCTAAATAAAGAATTTAAAATCTGCTACTCATTCTTTTGTTCATTAGAGTGGTGATCTATTGAGGTTGTGGTATGTTTTTCCTTTAATCTTGGTTTGGTTATCAGTGTTATAACTATAAATGTAGATTTAAAAAATCTGTAAAATCTTCCTTAGTTAAACTGGACAATAAAAATCTCATTAAAGAAAAAAAAATCAAAAGATTTTAGCATTTAAAATCTAAATAATGTTAATTATACATATAATATAAATGAATAGAAAATGAGTTTTAATTAGTCCTTAAACCTCTCCAACACACAGACTTGCTGATTGGCAGTGATGAGGGTTTAAGTAGTTTTTATCTTTTCCTTGTTTTACTTTCTGATTAAAAATAAGGGATACCCCATATCATCCAATATGGGGTGATTACCTGGGCCTAGCTATTTGTAAAAAATAATATTAAGTTTAGTATTTTATCTAGTTCAGATTCAAATTTTGTTTCTAGCTATGCATATGTACATAGAATTTGTTCTTTAAGCTTTCAACATTATTTATGATGATGTGTATATATGTGTAAGAGAAAAAAATGAACAATTTTTTTTTTTCATAATGTATAAGGAATTTGAATATAAATATTTATTTGAGTAGGATTTATGATGTATAGTTAGGACATTCATCTGAGATTAAAATTCTTATGAAACTTAAATTTTTTTCAGATTCAAAGAAAGCTAGGATGAATATATATATATACAGTTAATTTATATAATTAGCCATCCAATTAAATAATAAATGGTATCTAGCTATTCTTGTATGAAAAAATAAGAAAAAGAAAATGTAAATTCCCATCATAATCTGGTTAGTATTGTCTTTTCATCTACTTTTTCTTTATAGAGAGAGTTTTGGAGAAGGTTTTGGGATTCTTTAAAGGCTATTTTAATATATGAATTTTTTATACAGTACAGGCTTTTTCATACCTGCACTCCAATATGTTATATATAGGGGGTTTGAACTATCCACACTATCTCTTACTGCTGACACACTTGATCGCACACATTGTTTATTTGTATGATCAAGTGTGTCAGCAGTATGAGATAGCACGGATAGTTTTTTTATATATGTCAAATACATTTGACCAGGAAGTGAATCTGGGCCAGCTGCTTGAAAGGCAGCTATGCTAACCGCCAGGCCACCAACACTTGATGTAGCATGGATAGTTGAGGGTGTGTGAAAGTCTGAGTTCAAACCCCCTTTAAAGGCTATTATAATTTAACACAAAGATATATGTCTGTGGACTTATTATTATTTGATTAAAAAATATCTAGTTTTAAAGTTAAATATTGTTTGTTATTTATATTTCTTTTCTTTTTTTTTTATAAATTTCACATAATTCATTTCTTATTTTTCTCTAATTTTTAAAAAAAACTTTTTCACAACTATTACATTTAGTAATTAAATTTTAAGAGTAAGCATTCTATTTTAATAATATTTTATATAGACTTGTAATTATAGTCTTGAACATTGATTTGTTGATTAGATTTTTGGTCTTCATGATTTTTTTTTAATGTATCTATAGTTTGAAGAGGAATTGTCCAGTTTTTAAATTTTTTTATTAATGGTTTATAGTTATAAATAAGAATTTAGTTGAATTTTCAAACTGATTTAATAACATTGTTAAATATATTGCCATTTGAGCATATCTTTAAAAAAAGTTGTCATTACCTCTTAAAAAGTTATGTTTATATGCTTACACTTTCATACTGCATGGTTTTGAACTCTGATTACATATTTTTACCAATAAGTACTTGTATTTGATATTTATTGTTTTTTTTTTTTAGTATTTTAGGTGTCATATTTTTTCATAATTATTATTTAACATTTCTTAAAATGACTTCTAGAAATTATGTATTTTTTGAATTTCTGTGGATAATTTTAATTTATTATGAAAATGGCGATGTTATGTAATATATTCTTTCTGATTACATTGTTTAATTTAAAATAAATAATTAAAAGTAAATAAAATTAGGAATCTCTGATGTAAATTTAGAAATATAAAATTTGTACATATTTTATCAAAATGAGTAAAAACATTCAATATAAAATTTCTTTACATAGAAATGTATAAATGCTTAATCTTTTCTTATTATTAATTGATTTTCAAATGATGTATATTATATAGTTTGAATTTATACATCATAAGTAGGAGATAATTATCTAAAATGACAATTGACTACATATATGTGTAGTATATACATACACATCTATAGTCAATTTTCATTTTTTATTTTTTTTATTTTTATTTCAGTTATATCCTGACATTTCAAAATTGGATTCTGATTTTAAAGAAACAAGAATATTTTTAAAATATAAAATAATATAGTGTATAAAATTATCTTCTTAAATATATGTTAATTAAGGTTGGATGTCTGTTAGAAATAGAATAAATGTGAAAATATTTGCTCATGTTTGATAATTTGCCATTACTTGCTATCTTCATAACACATTTTTAGAAATACCTCACTGTAAAGAGATTATCCTCAGATATATTCTGAGTTTGTTGTTAATAATTTTTATCTAAGAGCTTTTAAAATAAACATTTAAATTAAGAATTTTGAAGTTTTTTTTGTTGTTGTTGTTGTTTAACATGTTGACAGTTAAGGGTTATTGATGTAAACATTTTCCATAAATGAAACTGAATAAAGCATTTTATTATGTTTAAATCATATTCAAAACATATATTTACAATCCAAACTCATAAAAAAACTTATTTTATTAAAAACAGAAGTCAGATGAATTATCTTTTAGTTTTTTTATTCATAAAAAAATTATTTGTATAGGGTATAATTTGTAAAAAACTTGCTCTGATATATTTGTAACTGAATAAATATATATATATTATAAATGAACAACAAACTAACAATATTTGTTATAAAAAAAGCATGGTACTTATTCTGTCAAAACACAAACTCAGTTAACTTCTTTCATAGTATGTTACTCCAAAGAAAATCTTCATTGAAATAAAAATAGTTCCTATTCTTATTAAACTTTTTTAGGAGCTAACTCTACTTTCTATTTTGAATAAGTTCTAGTGAGAATTAGTGTGTATATTCTTCATATTTGACCATTTTATTTTTACAGTTAAACCTTTTTTCTATATAATATATTGATATTTTAACATTATTTATTATAATTGTAAACTTTCAAGCTATAAGCAGTTTAAAAGTTAATATTTGACAGTTTAATCATATGAAAATAAATATGTAAATGGAGTTCTTATCTATAACAATCACGTTTGTATCATTGGATATAATTTCTGTATTCTAAAAATTAGTAGAATGAAATATTGAATATTTGAATTTTATGTCATTAAAAGAAGGATATATTTAGGGTTAGTTACCATCAAAGTAAGAAAAAACATAAATAAAAGTGAAGATATTAAAATTTTAAAAAATATTTTCTTTACCATTTTGATAAAGGTGATTTTATTTTACCAAATAGAAACTATTTGCCTTAACCATAACAAACTTTTTAAGAGATGTCTTCTTAAAATAAATGACCATTTTTAATTTAAAAATATATCTTTTACAAAAATATTGCATTCTAACTTTTAATTTGTAAACAAATTTCTGAAAATTATAATTTGTCTTTAGAAATTTAAATTATTCAGTTATTTTCCCTTGGGCTAAAACACTCGGTCATTCAGAAATTCTCTTTTGACTTCTAGGTCACCTCTCTCATGACATTATCATGCCTATAGGGTATAGTCAATCATGCAACAGGTCTATATAATGCTGATATCTTCAGATTTTTCTTTCAACTAATATATTAAAATTATAACTGTGTGAAAAAAGGAGCTGCACACTATAATGTAAGGTTAAAAGATAGGTTTAAAACAATATAGAGAAAATATAGTAATTATAGCACCATCATAATACATAAAACCGCAAAATTTGTGCTAGATTACCACTGTCCAGGCAAATGTGATTAAATTTATTTACAAATGGGTAAAAAAATATTTTAAAAATAAATAAATAATATTTATAAAATTATAAATAAATAATTCTTCTAATGATCTTCTGATTTTCAATCACTTTGCCTCTCTCTCAGTCCATAAATCTTTTTGCAAATCTTTTTCTAATTTTTCTGTTTGTTTTGCCAACTATTTCTTCCTTTCTTTCCAAATGATGTCTATTCAGTGATTTTATTTCTGAGATATTCTCTCTAAATGTCCATCCTATTCCAATTGGCTTGTTCTGACTTCATTTATTATAGTATGTTCAGGATTTAATATTTCTCAAACTCTCTTATTGCTTATCAGTTCACTTTTTACTTTTCTGCAGATCTTCATCAACAATCCCTTTTGTTATATTTATTTAATGCAATGTGCACAAAAATAAAACTCTTTATAATTTCCTATTTGCAAATGATTTTTTTTTCTAAAGTTGGAGTTAGAGAAATAATTGTCTTTTGTTATAAATAATTAGTAGAGTGAATAAAACTAATTTTCTTTAGTAGCTTGTATACTAGTCCGTTTGCATGTGTAGCGCAATTATCCTCAAAGCTGTAAATTATTAATAAATAAATAAACACGAATGAATATGCTTAGCACTTTCGAAGGGGTCAGTCTTCAAAATCATAGCTTAACTGTTAATGAGGTTAATGATATGCAAATTTGTGTTGATTATTTTAGACATTTCATTTCCTTGATAAATATATATATCCTTCCTATTGATGGTGTCTTTGTCTCTGGAGATGAAGAAGGCTCTCTTAACTTTTCTTTGGAGATCATGCCTTGTTGTCTGGTATGCAGTCATGCTTGCATGTGTTTTGGTGCTGAATAAAAACCGAATAAATGGAGGGTTGATTGAGAGCTCTGTTATATGAGTATCTGTACTGTGCCAACAAAGTAGATAAGGATGCTCTACTTTCTCCATAGTATGAGCCTTTGCAGTTGTTGTTGGGGCATACAATATTGTATACTGTGTGGGGGATCTGTAAACGTGGAATTTGATCTTTGGTGTTATTGATTAAGTTGTTGGAATTTCAGGGGGTGCAGAAGCAAATGGACTAGTATATATATATTCCCTCAAAGTAAATATATATATGTATTTTTTCCAGTAAAGTCTAGTCTGGTGTAGTTGTTACTAATAATATATTTGGAATGAATATATTGTGACTATTATTGGAAATACTCTTTAATTGAACAAAAATATAAATACTTCAATTCATGAATGATAGGTCTTTCATCTTTAAGATTGGAAAGTTTAATGAACATTGATCATCAAATAGAATTCGAAATATGTTATTTTTTAAAATGAGAATAAATAAATAAAAATAATTATTGAAAACTACTTTCTTCTAGATAAAATTTGATTTTTTTTTTTTTGTGATTTAATTAAGGTTATTTTGCTAGAGTTAATTTCATCATACAGAAAAAATAAATAAATTGATACTTAATAATTTAAGCTATACACTCTATTATACAATTTTTTTTTTAAAAATTGTATTTTATATATTTAAATCTCAAAAAAATTGCTACAACTTAAAAAGTGTAGATTAATAGATATTAAAAAGTGACTTTTTATTATTATATATATAATATCTAATATTCTCATTTTGTTAACTGATGTAATTGTTTATTTAAGAAATTTTAATTAAAACATGGACAAAATAAATAAATATTATTTTTATATATTATTAGCAGTAATATTTTTACAATTATCTACTTATAAAAGAACAATATTATTTTTGCAAATTGTAACAACATTTATGACAGTTTAATGTTGATTGAAGAGAACTGGATTAGTAACTTTTACAATAATTAACTTCATATTACTTTTATATATATATAATCATATATTAAAATAATTTTATATCTACGTATACATATGCATGCTATGAAGTTTTCACTTTTTTTAAATGATGGTATGAAATCAAGTAAACCAATCAGCTACAAAAGAGATAATTTTTTTTCTATCATGCACCGAGAATCTAATGAGAGCAAGATGAATCTTGGAATTTTATTTAAATTATAATTAGGTTTAGGATTTTTCTCTCAGATAGTTAGCTATCACTTAAGCTCTAGCTTGGTTGATCAGATGATTGTTGCTGCATTGATTGTAAGAGGAAAAAAATATGATTGTAATTTGATAGAGCCATTGATGATGTAGGTATCATTATAAAGATTGAAGCTATGATTTTAGTTTGTTTTTATGTTTCAATAAGAATTTATTACTACTATTAATAGTTAGATAATTTGTAAGTATTATTTTATGATATTGTATGTCATGTTCATTGTCTAGGTTTTACAAAGTCTCAAGTCAAGGTGGCAGAAAATGGGGAAAAAATTTTCTGTCACTAAGATTTTAAATAAGCAGTCCTGGAAATTGCCCTTAGGTATCATTATAATTGCTTTGCATTTAATTATGACATAGCATTATGTACATTCTTATTTCTTATATAATTAGTTGAAAAAGTTTTTAAGATTATTAAAAGTATTCATTAATCTTGTTTTGTAAACACAACAGCCAATTTATTCCTTTAATTTACATTGCTCTGAGTTCCTATATATTTAAAATCTTGGCAGCAGAAATAATTGTTCTTCTCTGTTTACTTTGTTATAGCTAGTAATTAATAATTTATAAAGTGCATACTCATTACATAAGTAATATATATTAAGGCTATAACCTTAAGACTGTGTGCCTAAAATGTGACAGTAGGGACCTCTACAAATCTAAACACAAGATTAACAACTTTATAAGACAAGAGCAGCTACTCTTATCTTCGATCTAATTTCTAAATATATAGGGTATTAAGTCGAAGATAAGAGTGGCCACTCTTGTCTTTCAGAATCATTAATCTTGTGTTTAGATTTGTAGAGGTCCCTACTGTCGCATTTTTAGGCACATGGTCTTAAGGTTATAGCCTTAATATATATTACTTTGTAATAGCTAGATAATGCTGCCAAAAACATTTAATGTTAGATAATCATGAAATTTATATTTAATTCTAATATAATATTATTTTATATATATATACATATGTGTCTCTGAAGAATCTACCTGATAACAAGTATCAAATTAATTAGAAAATATTTGATTATCATTTCCATTGTATTCCACTTATTGATACAAATTTCTAAAGAATTCAATCAGTGTTCATGTCATCAGATTTCCAATGTCTATAAGAACCTTTATTATGAATATTTTTTTTTCTCAAAAATACTATTGGTCAGATTTTGAATTTCATTTTCACTTTATATATTAATAATTATAGGCAATGATTAACAATATTTTTTATTAACTTTACTGTTGCTTCTAAGAATATTTTATATTGAATTGCTAAAATGAAAAGAATAAACTATGGGCTCACATGACTACTGGAGTATGAGACTTTTCTTGTCATTAATAAAAATCACATATTGTAATCTTAAATTTATTTATTTTTTTGTGATATAATGCTTATCTAAAATAACAATAATAATAAAAACTAGGTATTCATTTATCAACCAATTTTGGGTAATAAGGTATCTATCTGAAAGAAAAACTCGTGATTGCTTCTGATTGACAAAGTTCTGAAGTATCTACTTAAAACTTATATTATAGTCATAGATATGGAATGCTTTAATTTTTATCTCATGAGGTTCTTTGTTAAAATGATAGATTACAATAATAGGCCATCTGAATTTTATGTAGTGTTAAAATTGAAATATCAAGAGGATAGAAAGCATGGAAAAATACCACCAATGATGATTGTGTGTTTGTTATGGCACTCTGTGATTTATTTAATAGACATTTTTAGACAACTTAACTATTAATAAAATATCATGAAATTAACCTATAGAGATTTCAATCAGGTGATATAATTCAATTCTGCATTTGCCAATAATTAATTATATGTTTTATGGTTTGTTTTTGTCCTATTCTACATAGGTCAATGACTTTTCAACTTTATTTATAAAGCATTTGACATAACATTATGTATTGTCCTGACTATTGATAAGAATCCAGTTGCAGCTAGGAAGATCAATTCTGTTTGAATTTATTGGTGTATCTGGCAAACCATTTTTTACACTAAATCTTTGATTATAAATTCATAATTGAACATTAAAAAAAAGATATTGATTTGAGATGAGTTTTAGATGTTGAAATTAATTCCTAAATATGACTTTATACATGAGAGAATAAATTAATTTTTATCAGGATATGAATGTGGAACTTTATTCAACAGGAAGTTACTCTTATTTTTTGAGTCATCTTTTCAAATCATGTTATTGTGATAAACAAGAAAATTCAGAATTCATAATTTAAATGAACAGATAAATCTTTTTTCAATAATATAATTTTCAGAGATTTTTTACTTTTTATTTTTTTATGAATCATTTTAAAATTGCACTACAATTAACTTAATATTAATAAAGATAAAATAAAAAATAAAATAAGTGAAATATTAAGAAAATAAAAAATAGTTAATATTTTTTTTGATGACATGAATTAGTTAGTAGGTAATTGTTTATGTAAAAAATATGAATTAACTGTAAAAATTCTATATATTTGTAAATTAATATCAAAAGCAGTTGTGCCAATATAGAAAGGATGTCTCGAGTCTTACTTGACAAAAGTAATATAATTAAATCAAGGCTAATTTTGCAACCTTTAATTTTTTATATATATTGGCCTTTTGTTCAATAATTTTTGTGGCAAAATAAAAGTATTTTTAATAAAATTGTTAATAAAATTAATTTTAAACACAAATAAAAAATGAAAAATGGGATAAATTATAAATTTACTTAAGGAAAAAAAATTATCTTTTTATAGGCTAGAAAATATCAATTTTTTATTCTTATTTCCCATAAGTATGAGCTTAAATGTTTCTAAAAAAAATTGTATAATGTAAAAATTAAATTTATTTTATAGTTATTAAATAAAAACCCTTTTTAAAAGAATGAAAACAACTCTGAAACAATGAAATTATTTTTAGAATTTTTAACTGTTTTATAAATAAAATTGTCGAAGCACTGCCATTTTGGATAATTTAAATTCTGAAATTTGATCTTTGCACTATAGAATTTTTTTTTTTTTGCTGAAAACTTCTGCCATCTAGGAATAAAAATGAAAATATATAATCTTTAACACGCATTTGGAACTATTCATGATAAAACTGCAATACAAATATTGGTGTTCAGACTATATAAGTGGCAACATGATCTGCAAATTTAATCACCAACATTCTTCTAAGGTATCTTGGATTAGCTAAGAAAAAATTAATATAATTGAATACCTTTTAATAAGTCTAAACATTTAGCATGAATTACATGATCAGTAATCTTCAACAAGTTATATATCATTAATAAAAAAACAATTAGTCAAAAATCAATAATTTGGTCAAATTTATAATTTCTAAGCAATGAAAATAATATTTTTAATAGATTGTTAAAGATAAACATTTTTAAAAATGTGTTATTATAAGGTGTGATAGTCATTTATTTAAAAGATAAATTGTTAAAAAGTTCAGGAGAACACCAGCTAATCAAATTCTAAACTATCACTAATCACAGAAGATTAAGATATATTGATTAAAATGATTGTCTTTCCCACTAATCAAGTGTATTTGTATATAACATGTAATGCTTTTATTGACAAGTTATTGTAACCATACATAAAATTCTTAATGGATCATTTATAATATCACAATAATGTTTAGCTTTTATTGAAATTTCAATCCATAGTAATCTTATTTATGTAGCTAAAAATATATATGTTAATGAAATCTGCAACCAATTTTAAATTATCATTAATCATTTAATATTTATAGTATAATATATGTAATAACAAAAGAGATATTTTATAACTGAAAAATGTATTTCACAGTTATATTCCAACTTTTTTCCTAAGTATTTTTATTTGCCTTTTATAATAATAAATATATTATTAGATTACAAAAAAACTGAACCAAAATGGCAAAATCTTTAATAATTATGAACTTTGATTTGAGATGAAGAATTCTTAACATTATCATAAAAGTAATTCTCTATTATTCTTGGTATTGATTCTTAATCAACTAGTGGAGTTGCAATATCTGCTATATTTTGTTTCAAGCTCTTCTAACTTATATCATCTTTAATGGTAATACTTCATTTTTAATTAACAATGCAAAAATATGCTTTTCTGTTCTATCTTGTAATATATGATAATTTTCAGCAGACAAACAGACTTATATATAACACAGATATTTTTATGTGTAATATATGCATAATAATTTTTTAAAAAAAAATATAATAATGTAGTTATTAATAAAAATTGAGAGAACACATTTACGTATACATTTATGGTATGTATTCATTCATTAACGTTCACTCAAAAAAATAATAAAAAATTTACTGTTTCATATCTTTATTTTAATTTTTTTGAAATAGAATGAACAATGAAGTGTCAGACTTTAAGCTGATGACATATCAGAACAATTCAGTTTCATTGCCATTAAACATTTGACATATTATCAATCTTATTATCAGTTTATATGATCTCTTATTTTGTTTTTAAGTCCATATCAATTTTGGACTCTGTGCAAACATCCTTACTTGCAATTTTCCATTTCAAATTTTCAGCTAAATTCTTCAATACATATTTTAAGAACATTCATGGAAATGTTTTATTATTTATTATTGTAACTTAGAGCTTCTAGCTTTGCATGTTTTCAATGTAACACAAAAAAACTTGATTAATAAAGATCATCTAATTCTAAGTTGTGTGTTTAATTTAGTGAGGGACTCCAAGACAAAAAAAAAGATTATTGCCATTTTGCAACTAATACAGCTTCATAAAATGTATTAAATTAATGAATTTTAATGCTTTTATTTTTTGCTTATTTATATTTTTTGTGGGGAGGGGATATATAAATGAGAAAGGAGTTTGCTTTTAACTGAAAGGAGACCCTTTGATTCCTCTTGGAGGTCTTAAAGGAACTGAGCAGGGCAAATTCTTAATGTCCACTCCATATGTTCTTGTCATTGCAGCTGTTATTATTATGTGATTATGGGGTGCTCATCAACACGCATTAACCAGCATGGTTTATTGGCTTTTTATCTCTGAGTTTAAGATCAAGAAATACCGTGGTCTTTTTTCTCAGTTGCCTGATAAGGCAGAATGAATGGTTGTGTAAATGATAAATATTTTTTCAATAGATATATACAATTATGACAGACAAAAATAAATCATGCACCTTATTCCCAGGAGGCTGTAAAGTCATCTACCAATGCAGTGGTTGGTGGCCAAAAGGTGGAGGGTGCTAAGAATCCCCTGATTGTGGATCCAGGCTATCCTTTGATGATGACTTTTGGTACCTACAACTGCAGGTCACTTTCAATTGAAGGAAGATTGCAAGAATTAGAAGAAGAACTGCCTTATATTAAATAGGACATTATTGGACTTTGTGAAGTTAAAAGAAAAGGTGAAGAGACAATTGATTTAAAAAGTGGACATGTATTCTATTATAAATACACAAATATTGGAAATACAAGGGGAGTAGGATTCATTATAAATAAAAAGTGGAAGAACAACATTGTGGAGATTGATGGTGTATTGGACAGAGTGGCAAGATTAGTTTTACAACTTAATAGCAGATACCAAATGCAGATAATTCAGGTTTATGCCCCAACAAGTTCTCATTGTGATGAAGTTATAGAAGATTTTTATATGGATGTACAAAAGGCTTTTGATCAGAGTAAACAACATTTTAAAATTGTTATGGGATACTTTAATGCTAGAATTGGTAAACAAATGAAAGATGAAAGTGCTGTAGGTAATTTTGGTTGTGGTAATAGAAATGAGAGAGGATATAGACTTGAGGAGTTTGCAGAAAAAGAAAAACTTTATATTATGAATTCTTTTTTTGAGAAAAATTTTAAAAGGAAATGGACATGGAAGCATCCAAACGAAGGTACAGCGAATTGGATTATATTTTGACTAACAGAAAATACATATTTCAAGATTGTAATGTTTTTAATAAATTTAATACAGGAATTGATCATCGATTAGTAAGATTGTAAGATATATGTTAATGCAAAACTAGAGAGACAAAAATTGAGAAAAACAATATTTACAGTTGATATTCCTAATCTTCAGAAACATTCTAATGAATTTAAATTAGAATTTACAAATCAGTTTCAAGTATTAGTAGATTTTGAACATGATTCAGATTTGAATGAAATTAATATGAAAATAACTGATACACTTTTAAAAACTGCAACAAAGATAGCTGGTAGAAAAAAGCAGCAGTTGACCAATAAAATTTTTATTGAGACTAGAGAATTTATGAAGAAAAGAAGGAATATGAAGATATACAAAATGATGCATTAAAAAGGATTGAATATCTCGAATTTTGCAAAATGGTGTGGAAAAGAGTTGAAAATGATATAAGAAAGTATAATTATGAACTAGCAAGGGTAAGCTGTAGAAGAGAATAAAATCTCAAGAGTGTTAAACAATATTTTGGTATTGGTAGGAAATTTATATCTGCATTAAGAAACAAAGATGGAATTATTACTAAAAAGAGAGATGACATCATGAAATGAGTAGAAGATTTTTATCAAGAATTATATAGTAATAAAGAACAAGTACCTCCTATATCTATTACATCTTCTGAATTGCCCAGAATTTAAATGAAGTAGTGAGACATGCAATAAATGTATGAAGAAAGGAAAGACTGTAGGTAATGATGGAATTATAATTGATATATTAAAAGAAATAGGTGAAGAAATATAATTTTTTTTAGCAAAGTTATATACCAAATGTCTAAATGATAAAGATGTACCAGATGATTAGAAGAATACAGTGTTAATATTAATATTTAAAAAAGGTGATAAAGAAGATATTAGAAATTACAGATCTATCAGCCTTTTATCAGTTTTATACAAACTTTTTACCAAGATAATTACAACTCGTCTACAGAGAACATTGGATTTCCACCAACCAAGAGAACAAGCTGGATTTAAAAGATGGTTTTAATACATATCCAGGTATTGAGAGTAGTTATAGAAAAGACAAATGAATATGGGTTGCCATTATGCTTTGGATTTGTAGATTATAAAAAGGCATTTGATTCTATAAACATTTCTTCAGTGATTAAAGCATTGGATCACCAAAGTATAGATCCAGGATGTTGTCATATTTTAAAGAATATTTATAAAAATGCAACAGAATCAATTAGATTACATAATGATATTGGGAAAGTCAACATTGAGAAGTGTAAGACAGGGTGATTCCATATCTCCAAAAGTTTTTACAATAATGTTGCAAGAAGTATTTTGTGAATTAAAATGGGAAACTAAAGGAGTGAAAATAAATGGAGGTTATTTAAGTCATTTAGATTTTGCAGATAATGTAGTTGTTTTTGCAAATAATGTTTTAGAGCTGCAAGAAATGTTGCAGGAGTTGGAGTGTGGAGTGGATTGAAGCCTGTCCATTAAACTATGAGGATAGTCTATCTTCATATATTTCTGAGCACTTATACTATATATGTGTGTAAAGATGATAGTCTGGACCAACTGATGATTGCTGGTTTAGCATGAAATACGTATATTGATGATTATTTATCTTTTCAGCATATATGTGTTTAGGTGTATCAGTGTTATTAGATAGAGTGGAGAGAGGTGGGTGGTGTGAAAGTCTGTGCTCATATACCCTATATTAAAAAGACTAAAGTAATGTTTAATGGATTTTCTCAAAATATGAAAATAAAGATTGATTATTATGAGTTAGAAGAAGTTAACAGTTACAAATACCTTGGTCACATTATTAATACAGATGGAAGCATAATGGATGAAATTAATCATAGAATTAAACTTGGTTGGAGTGCTTTTGGTAGAAATAACTTGATACCAAAAGAAAGTATGCCTATGTGTTTGAAAAGGAAAGTTTTTAATAAATGTGTTTTACCAGTTCTTACTTATGGATCTGAGACTTGGACACTTAATGGAAGAGCAATACAGAGACTTCAGAGCACTCAAAGAAGTATGGAAGATGCATGTTGGGAGTAACAAGAAGAGATCAAAAATGCAATATATGTGTAAGAGAACAAACAGCTATTATTGTCATCATTGAAAAAGTTAAAAGACTAATGTGGAGTTGGGCTGGACATATTACTAGACAAGATGATAATAAATGGACAATTGAAATCTTAAATGGGATTTCAAGAGATTATAAAAGATCCAGAAAGAGACCACATGTGAGATGGGTGGATGAAATAAGAAAGTGAGCAGGGGTGATGTGGAGAAGAGAAGCTAAAGATCATAGAAGATTGATTGAACTTGGAGAGACCTTCATCCTGCAGTGGATTGATAATGATTGATGATGATGATGACAGTAAACTGATATAGTATCTATCATGATTCCACTATATATAAATTTGTAAAATGGCATTTAATAACAATTCTTGGGACTAGTTTTAATTAATGTAAAATTATATTCTGCATATACCAGACCCAAGAAAAAGAGCAAATTTAGTAAAAGGGCAAATGAATAGCAGTTATATTAAAACTTACTTTTTTTAATTGGCCAAAATACTTATTATGACATGTTAATTTATTGAACATCAATAATCCTTCTATACATATGAGCAAATATTGAGGGGATATATATATATTTAAATTTTTGGTTCATTAAAAAATTTATTGATTAATAAATAATGAAACATATTTTGTAAATAGTTGACGTCGTCCTCTCTGGTATTTTTGTTAATTGGATATTTGTTGAAAACGATTATAGTTAATTATGAATTCTCAGATGTGAATGATTTGATTTGTTATATAAACTAAATATCATGCCAATAATATCCAAATAACAATTTGAAGATTGTGCGCAAACATAAAAGTATTATAATATATATTTATACAATTATATTTATAATATTTTCATTGCACCTGTAATTTTTATAATTAATGTATTTGATATTATTTCTATCTTTATATATCTGTTAAATAAAATATCAGTTTGCTTTATTAACACAATTTCTTTTTTTTTTTTCTATTATAAAAAAAGTTTTTAAAAATCCCCAAACGATAGTCGGTAATAATAGTTGTGTTCACTTAGCAAATTGTTAATGAACAAAATTATTTTCCAATGTTCAATTTTTCAGTAGTTAATTTTATTAGAATGGAAATGCATGTTATTTCAGTGAGTCACTCTGCTGGATTATTAATGTTTGAATTATTGATAACTTTGTAATTGGAACAGCTATTTTATTATATGTATGTGTATATTTATATATATGGAATTAATTGCTATGGAAACCAAATGCTACTTTTTGTTTTTAGAATTTGTACAGTAATATAATTATTGTTTTAACACCAATACAAAATCTGGAAATAGAAGGGTTAATTAGTCTTTGTTATATATCTCTAGTTTGTAACAGATTGTAGACTATGACGTAGAAGACTTGAAAATATTTACTAATATCCCCATGAAAATTTGTTTGGATTATCTTTTATACCACCATTAGGGGAATAAGATTTTCACACAATAGCCTGCATATTGTTTTTGGAGAATCTAGAGTGTCTGATACTAGGTTATTCTCCCTCTAGTGGAGAAAAGAAGATACGGTTGGTTTTTGCCATTGCTTTTTCACTTTAAAGCAATTTGTTTTGTCCAGTTTTTCTTCTGAAAGTGAGGCTTACACATGGTATTTGTTTGCATGAGAATACATCATCCCTCTCTCTTTCGTTTTCCTTTTTCCTCTTTCAATCCTATTATGCTAAGCAGACTGGTTGAACAAATAATGCATTGTGAAAGGCTAAAGCTGCAGTAAAATACAATTTACTGATTTTGTCATGATATAGGACTGGGAAACAATATTTAAAATTAAAAAGTCAAGAAAATATTGTTTAGTATAGTTGAGACTAAAATATTGTCCTTAGGAATTAAAAAAAAAAAAAGCTCCTGTAATGGAAATTTGAGTTGTATTGTGTTTCCATTTGTTTGGGAGAAGGGGGTTGAGGGAAGTGAAATAGGGAAAGAAAAAGTAGGGTAAAAAGGGGGAGATGTCTCATGAATACTGCCAGAAGTTAGTTTGTTTAATAATCCATCATTTCAATATGATCAGACAGGAGATTGTTAGAAAGAGAAGAAATTATGTTAACCTATTTAATGATACATAGCAAGATATGTCACAATTAATGGGAGAGTGTGTGTGTGGATTATATCTACAAAATCTCAATTCTCTACATATTTATGTGTGTAAACATAAATTTTAAATATTCCTGTATAATTTCATTTTTATAGCTTACTGCAAAGTCTTCTGCATATAACTTTGTTATCTGTTTGGGGGGTTAATAAAAATTTTTGTAACTTTTGTTCTTATCTAGTTGAATGGAAATAAAATTACCAATAATCATAATGTTTTTTTCTTTTAGCAAGGAGCATTTTGAAAATAAATAAACTTATATTTTACTTCTTTAACAATATTAGATAAGGCTTGAGTGAAAAATTCAATTGTCTTGTAAGATTTTTATAACCTTAAGTAATCATGTTAGTAATTAGTTTCATTTCTCTAGGGAAATATGCCTTTGGCGAAATTTACTACATGTCTAGAAATATAGATTTATGTAATTTGAAAAATTGTTAAAGAAGATATTAATATTTATTAATATGATTATAGATTTATATACAGAGTTCATTTTGTGGCTTTAAATTATAATTTATTGTGATCATAAATCAATAATTTATTGTTTTTATAATTAATCAAAATTATGCAAAATATATTTCAGTTATTCAACTTATATGGCAATTAATCTTGTACAAAAGAAATACCTGTACCAAAACAGATTTCAAATTTATAAGCATATATCTTGTATGTAGTATATATAAATTTAATAAATCTATATAACTATTATGATTAATTTAAAAATAGGTTCACCTATTGAACATTCTAGAAAAATATAGCCTATAGAAATAATTTAATAAAAACATTACTGAGTATATTTCTTTAGTTTCTTTGCTGTAAAGGTTAAAAAAAAAAATCATACATTATTAGAAAAACAGGAAGCAGCACATTTTACAACAAAATCAAATTATTTACATCTCTTTATCCCACAAATGGCTTTTAAATTTCCTAGTGGGATTTTTTTACAATAATTTCAAAAGAAGTTAACTAAATGAGAATATCAAACAGGGTTAACATATTAAAATAATTATCTCAAAACTTCACATTCACTGCCCTCTTATTTACTATTAACATTAATCTATTAGTTTTAAAAAATTTGTCTACATCCCCATTTAGATTGTTATTGGCTAAGATTTTTTCTCACAATTGATACCATTATTTTTCTGGAATTGCTGCTTAACCTATCAAAAATATCACAATCATCATTATTTTAAACCATTATCAATCCATTGTATGATATCTCCAAGTTTAATCCAGTTTCTCCAATCTCTAGTCTCTCTATTCCACATCACAGCAGCAAATTTCTTTATTTCATCCATTCATCTCACATGTTGTGTCTTTTTAGGGCTTTTAAAATCTCTTGGGATCCAGTTTAAGATTTCAATTGTTCATATATTATCATTTTTTTCTAGCAATATGTCCAGCACAACTTTATTTCAGTCTCCTTATTTTTTCAATGACATCAGTAATAGCTGTTTGTTTTCTCAACCGCATATTTTGTTTTTGAGCTCTTTTTGTTACTCCTAACATACATTTTTCCATATTTCATTGAATGCTTTGAAGTTTTTGTATTAATCTTTTGTTAAATATTCAAATCTCAAATCTATATGTAAGAACTGGTAAAACATATTTATTAAAAAAACTTCCTTTTCAAACATATAGGTCTATTTTACTCTAATATTAAGTTGTTTATATAAAAAATGTTACATTCTAGTTTATTCCTATGATTAACTCCATCCATAATGTTCCTATCTGTATTAATAATCTGACCAAGATATTCGTAGTTCTGAGAAAATCCATGAGCATTATTTTAATTTTTTAGTATTTATCTTTACTGATAACTCTTACATTTCCCAAAACTCTGAAACATTATTTGCAAAAACAATCATATCTTCAAAATATGAATGACTTAAATAATCTCCATTTCTTTAACATCCCATATTAATCCACAAAATACTTTTTATAAAATTGCTGTAAAAATTTTTTGAGATATGGAATCATGCTGTTGCACACTCTTTTCAATGTTAAAATCTTTTTAGTGTCGCTACGTAATTTAATCATTGCTGTTGCATTTTGATATTCTTCAGAATATGACAATCTGGGTCTATGGCTAGATGGTCTAATGCTTAAATTACCTTAAGAATGCTTATAAAATTAAATGCCTTTTCATAATCTATAAATCCAAAACATAATGGCAACTCATAGTCATTAGTCTTTTCCTGTAATTTCCTCAAAACTTGGATGTGATTAACTGTGCTAAAACTACTTTTAACCTGTTCATTATCAACTCCTCCCTCTCTTTTTTGAAGACCCCAGTAAGAACTTTGGGCTTATTTGCAACCTTTTATTTTTACAATTAAACCTTTATTCTATATTATATATTGATAATCTTTACATTATTTATTACAAGTATAAATTTATAAACAAAAGACATTCTAAAAGTTAATATTTGAATTTTGTAAAATAGAAAAATAAAATAATGAAGTGAATACATAACATTAACAATAGCTCTTTCTTACTGGCTCGTAATCTTGTCTATTCATAAAAAAATATTGAATGAAATATTTTTTATCTGAATTTCATTTTTAAAATAAAAAAAGAATTTTAGATAATACATTATAAAAAGAATAAAAATATGTTTTAAAAGTAAAAATTATATTTTCATTAAAATTTCACCAAAATTTTTTTCACAAGCTTTATGAAAGCAATTGTTATTAGGTTGCAAAATAACTTCTGCTTTTATCATAAATACATTTTTACAACTTGTTTCCTTAAAAACAAACATTTAAAAATAAAATATAACTGTAATCAAGCATTTTTTAAATATTTAAAATAAATATTTTAAAAATATATTGTATAAATAAGCTGAAATATATAAGTAAATTACTGAAAATTACAATTTTTATTTTTGAAATGTTAAAACAAAACATACAAGTCAAATAATATTCACATCAGTGATGCCCAGACATTGCCAGTTTTTGCTTTTATATTCAAATTTTATATAAGATTTATACGACAAGTGATAACAGCACTATTGTGACACCCAAAAAATCTCAATTGAAATGTGATTTTGTAATGATAAGTAAAAAAGCTATTAAAGCCAATTTTTTTGCTTAGTTAAAATCCAAACTTTGTTGTAGACAAATTGTAATTATCTTTATTAAGTGAATAGAACTTGGTCTGCAATTTCTAATATTTTCTTTATGATATTTTTTAAATACCAATATTATTATTGTATTTTTTCAATCATTTGGTATATCTTTATCATGTTGATATTTGATATGTAATGTTGTCAGTGCATTTTTATTTTATTTCTTCTGCTGCTTCTTTTAAAATTTCAATTATAATTCCATCATTTCTGAAAGCTTTTCCTTTCTTCATAGATTTGATTGCATGCCTCACATCTTTATTTAAAATACTGGGTAATTTGTGTTTTCATTTTGGACTCAAAGCTTTATAATTAACTAAAAAAAATAAAAGGTTGCTGCTGGAAGGTTGCATTAGATCCTAAGATCTAGATTGCAGTTCTTTCAGATTTAAGGCTTCTCATTGATGAAAACTACAAGCTAGAAACTAGTCTGGAGATATTGGCTGAGTAGGCAATAGATAGGGATTTTATGCACAAACCTTCCTGCATCCATTGATTACTCTGGCTTGCATTGGATGGCACTACTATATGGAGAGTTTTGCCTCTGTGTCAATTTAGAAGATATAATAATTATAAGAAATACATTTTTTTCTTGTTTATTATTATACAATTCTTTATAGAAATCTTCCACAATTTTCATAATGTCTTTTTTTTAGTGATGGTTGCATCTTTAATTTTTTTCAAAGGTATATTATTTATTTAAATAAAATGATAATTCAAAATCTTATAGTAGTTTATAACAAATCAGCAAAGCAAAACTATTTTCTGCTATTATATCAGGCATTTTTTTTAATGTTTCCCCAGTTCTTTTTTATTTTATGTGGTAGTCATTAAAGTAATAACTTGTGGTCTTTAACCAAGTGTTCATTCAGATGAAATCTGTTTTACATGTGATCAGTTAGTTTTTTTATAATGCTTACTAAACTGCATGTGGTAAGGAAGTCTTCCATCCCAAAAACAATTGGAATATTTTATTGCTTGAGAATTTGTCATAGTTAGTGATTTATAAGCCTTGAGCTCTAGAATCTGTCACACATTTGCAGAATCCAACAGGATTAGAGTTTCATCAATAAATTCAGAATCTTCTTCAGAAATGGAAATTAATAGATGCCGATCTATGTGAAAATGGATTAATACAAACCATGAAATGTATAAATACTTCAAATTTATAGCTACAGTGAAAGAAGTGAATGTGCTAGTAAGGCTACGAATGAATCTAATCTTCTGATTGAATGGAAGAAGTGAATAGGCTAGTAAGGCTATTAATGAATCTAATCTTTTAGTTGTGTTTTTTATAGATTTTCTTTATAATATTGTGTTAATGGTTAATATACCCCCCTCCCAAAAAACATCACAATAAAAATAATAAATTTCAGTATTATAAGGCAGATCATAATTTGTTTATACTGAATATTTCTTGTATATGTAATTAAAGAGATTTGGACTCAGGATTTTTCAGAAGGATTGGAAGGTGAATAGACTGAAAGATCCTGAGTTCAAATCCCTCTAATTAAATTTACAATATATTTTAGGCAATTTCTTTTATTTTTTTTAAAATTTAGTGACATTTGGGCTAACAATAAAAATATTTTAAACTTTATGAATAATATTTCTGTAGTGTAATTTTCATTGCACCATTTTCGTGCAAGCTAGTGACTAGCGTCTATCTGTTTTAACATCTTCTGGGGTGGTGATGGAGGTATAATCATAAATATAAGATCAAAGATATATGAAAAAGATATATAATGCCCAAGACACGTACAATGACAAATAAAAAGTATTAATAAAATTCTAAGCTTTACATTTCTTTTCTAAAGACAAATATTTCAACTGTAGTATCTCTTATCAATATTCTTGCAGTAGTTTATTACAACTTGAGGAATGATTTAAATTTATTTTCATTGAACATATAAAAGTATTGTAATGAAAGTTTCTTTAAGAAAGATTGATTTCTCAGATTCATTTAAAGATTTTGACTTCAAAACTGGATGAATCTGTGCTTTATTTGTTTCAGGACAGTATGAGTTTTAAAATTCTTAAGAATGTACATTTTAGCTAACTAAAACATTTAAATCTTGTATAATTGTTTAAAGCTACGTTTTTTTATACATGCTCTTCAAGTTATGTGGGCTTGAATATATACATTCATTTTTGGTAGCAAGATCTTTAATGCATTAAAAATACTAGATCTAAATTCTTTAGGCTGATTATTTATCCTAAAGATAAGAAATTTCTATCACTACAAGTAACTGTAAATATTGTAGACCTTAGCAAAACATGTTTGAAATTTTATATGAATCACATTTCATAAGTATTTGCTTTATAATAAAATAATCATTTGATTAGTTGCTTGGGAAGTTATTGAATTTCAAACATCCAAATTGCAGATTGGACACGATTTTGCCTCATTGACTAAATTGAGATATTTTTTTTGCTTATTTTCCTGATAATTAATTCCAAATCTTTAGCTTTGAATTAGTTTTTATATTACTGTGTTAACTCTCACATTTTAACATTAAGCACAAACATTTGTATAATAATGTAATTACATATATATTATTTAAAATCTAGATGTTGCAAATTACCTCCTTTCCAACATTCTGTCAATTTAAAATCATTATTAAAAATTTAATAACTATTATTAACATTGTCAGTTTCTATTTTATATTTGGAAATTTAAAATAGAAAAAAAAATTCTATTTTTAGAAAAGTTAGAATTAAAAATTTAAGCAAATATAAAATCAAAGAATATTGATAAATAGATTTAGCTGCAAAACATTCTCCCTTATATTGGATAGGATTAAGATTAGAAGAATTGATAGATCTAGTATAGATAAATCAAAAATTTTTGAACTTTTTTTGTCTCTATTGTGGAAAAAAAAAAAAAACAATTAAAATTTTTTTTTATCACATCTATGGAATATATTAGTAGAGGAAAAAAAAAAAATTAATTCTTACTTAATCCCTCTCAACAAAATATCACACAGTATTAAGCATCATTGTATTTGGCATTAATCTGTATTTGTTTTTTTTTCTGTGTACTAATTTTATCGCACAGGTAAGCTGCTATTATTCCAAGCTGTATGAATTGTAATTATTCTATTTTTTGAGCACTTTTAAATTAAATAATATGACATTACAAAAATATACACAGTGATTATAATTCTCATTTCAAATATATTAATGAAAAATTTGCAATATTTGATTGAATACAAGTATAATTTATATACCTAAAGTTTAGATATAGCTAAAGGGAGCTTGAACGCCTGTGCTCAAATCAGTTATATAATAAAAAAAATTGAATAATTAAGAAATCAGACTGTGGTTTATCACTATACTAAATGATTATTTGTAATATTTATTATTCATTTGTGCACAACATAAAAAATCAAAAAATTTGCAATTCTACCCTAAAGTTCATTTTCAAAGCATAAATAAATACAAAATGTGGTGATGATTTTAATTCTAGGGCACTATTATGTCCCTTTAGGCAAAAAAGAAAAACCTGTAGCGAAAGAATGTAATGTCTATAACACATCCATTTCTGAAAAAAGTTAATTCTACCATAAATTTTATGAATAACTAACTATTGATTTGCAATTCTGTATGATAGCTGGAAAAAAAAAACATCTCTATGCTACAAGTTTATTTCCAATAAAAAAAAAAAGTTATAGTTTTAATATCTGACCAAGGCTACACCATTGCTATTCAACACATTAAAACAAATGCTACATAGATGACAGCTTTTTTTTTTTAAAGTTAGTAATAAATGTCAACAACAAAAATTATTCCATGAAACATTTTTATGTTAGAATGCTGTTTCTGAAACTATACAAAGAAAGTTTAACTTTTATTATGATATTTTCTATAAAATATAAAAGCAAAAATTGTTATAATCAAGTAAAAAAAATAAAAAAAAGAGTTGGTAATGAATTTGAGTGAATATTTTTATATTTAATTATTATTTTTAAAACAATAAATGAAACATATATATAGGAATACTTATTAAGCTTTTTTTTTTTTTCAACTGATCACTTTTATGAGAAACGAACTTTATTACTGAACTCAATTTTTACTGGTTAGATATGCCATATTTATTTATAATTGAGTAAATATAAGTAATAAATTTAAATTTAATTTTTTATCAAATTAATTTTTTTAAAGAATATTTTGCCAGTAAGTTATATTTAACTGTATTATGTTTAATTTTTAAATGTTATTTATTTTAGCTTTATAATTAATGGTATTTCTTTGAATGACTTTGGTTTTGTAAATTTTACAAATCAACTACTCTAGGATCAAGAATATTGTAATAATGATATACAATCTAAATAAAATTGTTAATAAGAATTATTCAAGAACATAGGAAAAGTCTTTGTCTGACAAAGTTTTTAACCCTTTTTAGTCTTAGAATACTATTGATTATAAAACATATTAGGAAATACTAAAGCCAACAATGCTTGTATAAGATGAGCACTTTAAAACTAACTTAAAATATATAATTATTAAATTTCTAATATTTCTGTTATTAAAAGCTATATACTACATGGATTTTTTTTTTTTTTGACTAACATATAAACTAAATTTATTTTTGGTATCTTTTAGGTAATATAAATGATTTAAAAATAGTAACTTTTTTGAAAGCTAGATTACTGTTCACCAAAAAATTACTTATTTTAAAATTATGTACTTGTTTAAAATAAATATTTAATAATTTTTAAAAAAAAATCAAAACAATAAACACAAATAAAAATACATGTATTTTCCTGTCAGTGTCATAGTAAAAAAGTAGAAGTGTATTTTCTCTGGAGAAGCACTTGATCTCTCAAGAAATAATTTGATCTCCATTAAAACACCAAATATGGATGACACCTAGGTGCTATAGTTACAACAAAAATTTTAATCTGCTAAAGAATTTTCAACCGTTAAAATTGCTAAATACTTAAATTCTTATTGAAATTCTTTTTACCATAAAATGATTAAAATGAATTCTGGCTATTAAAACCATACATTGCAATTGTAACGCTGACTTGAGTAGGAAGATGTTATACCTAAAGTTTAATTTACTTGTCAAACTAAACCTTTGACAATCATATTTAAATATGAAATTATTAAATTGCATATATTTGATATATAACTTCTAAGTGTATTTTAAAGATTAAGTATATTTATTTTTTGCTACTTTTTTATTTATTGCAGACATGATCTTTCATTTTTTAAATACATATGCACTAATAACTATCATTATCTTTACAAGCTCATTTACTTATTTTTAGTGAGCAAACTTTTACAAAGATGTGAAAACATAGCATTGTCTTCATTTATTATGTTAATAGTTAAAATTGAATGAACTTTATATCATTAACTTAACTTTGCAAATTTTTATGTGTTTGATTTTATCATTGGAGAGAATGATGTTTAAAGTTTGTATTATTATGAATTTGTTTAGGTATTTAAGTGCAAATTGCCAAGGATATTTGAGATATACATCTGGGTCTCATTTTATGCAGTAGATAGGTTCCTCAGAAAATGACACAAAAGAAATCGCACAAAAATAGACTTAACTTACCTTGAAAAATGGGGGATATGTTCCAGTAATTTTCAGAAATCACATAAAAGCAAAGCAACAAGGAAAAATTACTTTAAAATTCACATTAAAAAAATAAGGAAATAAAGTATGACTAATAAAAAATTTCAAATATTTGAAAAAAATTAATACAAGACAAACTTTTTTTTACTTTTTTTATTAACTACAGTATTTAATTTTACATTTTTTCATATATATTTTAATCATTACCGCTATTTGAGAATATGCGTTTGTTTGTGAATCAGATTCGTGACATGTGTACAACTAGCGCTACTTGTAGTCTTGTGCTTTGTTAATGGTTTTCTGTTTTTATATTAAAAAAATGAGATCGCAATCAAAACAAAAAGATTATACATTATCATTAGAGAGATTATTTTCAGTTTAAAAAATCAATAAAATCTTCTTTATTTATTTTAACAATTTAAAATTTTTTTAATTTGTTATATCTAACAAAATATGTATTTAAAGTTTAAAATTTTTGAATATTTATTGTGATATTTTTATACATAAGTATAAATCTGTTATTATTATTTACTCATTAGTATAAGTAGGTTATTTACATAGAAGCTAAGATTCTAAATACAGCTTCAGGCCATATTTATGTTAGTTGTTAATATAACGTTATATTTTTGAAAGATATTAAGAAAAAACATGAATTGCATAACTTCAAAATCACATTAAAATAATCCACATAAAATGAGACCCAGGTGTAATTATCTGGGGCATTTGAAATGACTTATTCAGCCAAAGGGTTCATTGTGGAGAAAGGATTTCATTTTTTAGATGTATTTTGAAAAAATTTATTATTTAAGAAAAGTAGGTGATAAAGTTAATGATACAGTTTCACTCAGTTAAACATAGTCTTAAATATTATTTTTATCATTAATGGTAGCTATGATATGTAGTATAAATTAAATTGAATTATGTTCATGATTTTGTTTTTTCCCTAATGTTTAATGCCTAAAATGAAAATGTATAGATCCATACATTATATTTATTCATATATAATATAAAAATTTTGTAATGTATAGGAAATTAAAATGTGTAATGTTTAAAAGATATTAAAAATACAGCATCTCTGATAAGTTATGTAAGTCACTTAGCCAGAATGGTTTCATTTCTAAATAGAAACTCTTCATTAGTTATTAGTTAAACACAGTTATTGAATTATTAAGGTTTTTTTTTTAATAATATGATCATTATATTTATTTTCAAAGCTCAACTATCCTTTGAAAGTTATACTTTCATTAAATGTTTCCATCATACAAATATTAATTGAATTATTAATGACTTTAGTCATTTTATAGAATCATTATATTACATATTGAGATGAAATTCGATCAGTAAAAAGCCCATCTTGTATAGAATTAATGCTTATAAGATGTAAGATGAAAACTTGTTAGAATTTTCATGATTTTCAGCCTGGTGTTCGTTGGAAAATTAATATAGTTATTACATTATAATTATAATAGTTTGGATTTTGTTGAAGAATTTTCATTAGAGTTTAATGTCTTTATTATTTTTTTTATATCAGCAATGTCATGATATGGTTTAAAAATTAGTTAGATATTACATTTTAACATATATATATCTGTGTGTGCATGTTATTATTTCTTAAATGTTGCTTTTTATAACAAGATTGTAAATATAATTATATTCTTAACATGACTTTTTATCTAACTATATATATGCTTTTTTAAATTTTTTTATCTATCTCTTAGTATTATAAATTTAATTGGAATTTATTATGTGTACTATTATTGAAAACAATATTTATTTATTTTAACCTCAAACTGATTTACTAATTCAAACGCTAAAAGAATAGAATAGAGACAGAGCGACAGAAATAGGCCACTATTATTAATGAAGGCCACTATTATTAATGATTTTAACAAGAAGCCGAAACGAATAATTAAATCCTTTTAGAGATTTTTAGAAGAATAGCTAGATTTTTTACTGGTAATGAACAGAAATTTCTCTCTCTTTTTTATTTCCATATTAATGGTAGATGAGGAGGTACATCTGGGGCAGACACTTTTAATTAATTCTGCTGAAAAACCAAGTTAATAAAGCTAACTTATAATTAAAACCACCAAGGCTGTTAGAATACCTTTGCTGAAAAATACTTTCTCTTTTCCCTGAATTCCCCCTTTAACTCTCTTATTATGAATGGTATTTAAATTTAGTGAAAATCCATTTAATAATGGAGAATATGAATTATAATAAAATGATTTTTTTTTGAAAAGGATAATTTAACTTAAATTATGTTATATAATCATAATGATATTGAATTATATATAATAACATATATATTTAAATTTAATATTTTTAGCATTATAGTTATATATAAATTTGAATATATATATATATGTAATTTGAATAAATTATAATTATAATAGTTTTTACTTATGTTTCTTGTAGAGTACATATATAGATAAATAGAAAGAATTAAAAGTCATTCCCAAGATATTATCAAAATTTTAAAAAAAGAAATCATCTCTAAGAAAGGAATTCATTTAGCTAACAATATTAGAATTATTTATCATTTGAATAAAAATAGATTAATTATCTCCTGTTATTTATTTAAATAAACTTTATGCCCATACATAATATGCTTTTTGTCTGCAAAATCTGAAACTTTCTAAACTTTCAAATTGGATATGCAGTATGCCTTTTTATGGTATTTATTTGATAATTCTTAAAAAACTTGGTTAATTATGACTTCTGACTATGGAGCATCATTTTCCTTGTTATAAGATTTTTATTTATATAATTTGGAGTTGGTTTGAAGAATGGATATTATATGATAGAATTTTCTCCTCATAGAAAGTGAAATCAACCCCATCTTTATTTATATAATATTGAAGCACTCTCTATTAGGTTCTTTAGGGATTAAGATAGTTGATAATATCAAATGTATGACTTTTTTGCTTAATCATATTAGCTATGGGACCAATTTCAGGGGACTCCATACGTTCTTGTCGTTGCAGCTGTTATTACTATGTGTTTAT
Organism: Epiperipatus broadwayi; assembly: GCA_028023455.1. Classification (NCBI taxonomy): domain Eukaryota; kingdom Metazoa; phylum Onychophora; class Udeonychophora; order Euonychophora; family Peripatidae; genus Epiperipatus; species Epiperipatus broadwayi. Next base: position 474,850 of record JAQFVV010000216.1, read on the forward strand.
TCATATAGTAGACAAACATGGATGGGCTGCTCACCAACATGCATTAGCCAGCGTGGTGAGTTTATTGGCTTTTTACCTCTGAGTTTAAGATCAAGAAACACCATGTTCTGTCTTCTCAATGCCTGATAGGGCAGAATGAATGTTTATGTAAATAATAAATATTTTTCCAATACATATATACAATTATGACAGACAAAAATAAAGCATGGCCCTTATTCCCAGGAGGCTGTAAAGTCACCAACCAAGGCAGTGGTTGGTGGCCGAAGGCAGAGGGTGCTAAGAATCCTCTGATTGCGGACCCAGGCTGGCATTTGATGACAACTTTTTATTTAGGTACTTACAACTGCAGATCACTTTCAAGTGAAGGAAGATTGCAAGAATTAGAAGAAGAACTCTCTTATATTAAATGGGATATTATTGGACTTTGTGAAGTTAGAAGAAAAGGTTAAGAGACAATTGATTTAAAAAGTGGACATATATTCTATTATAAAGGCACAAATATTGGAAATACAAGTGGAGTAGGATTCATTATAAATAAAAAGTGGAAAAACAATATTATGGAGATTGATGGTGTATCAGAAAGAGTGGCAAGATTAGTTATACAACTTAATAGCAGATACCAAATGCAGATAATTCAGGTTTATGCCCCAACAAGTTCTCATAGTGATGAAGTAGTAGAAGATTTTTATATGGATGTACAAAAGGCTTTTGATCAGAGTAAACAACATTTTAAAATTGTTATGGGAGACTTTAATGCTAGAATTGGTAAACAAATGAAAGATGAAAGTGCTGTAGGTAATTTTGGTTATGGTAATAGAAATGAGAGAGGACATAGACTTGTGGAGTTTGCAGAAAAAGAAAAACTTTATATTATGAATTCTTTTTTTGAGAAAAATGCTAAAAGAAAATGGACATGGAAGCATCCAAATGAAGGTACAGCAGAATTGGATTATATTTTGACTAACAGGAAATACATATTTCAAGATTGTAATGTTCTTAATAGATTTAACACAGGAAGTGATCATCGATTAGTAAGATGCAAGATACGTGTTAATGTAAAACTAGAAAGACAAAAATTGTTAAGAAAAACAATATTTACAGTTGATATTCCTAATCTTCAGAAACATTCTAATGAATTTAAATTAGAACTTACAAATCGGTTTCAAGTATTAGTAGATTTTGAACATGATTCAGATTTGAATGAAATTAATATGAAAATAACTGATACACTTTTAAAAACTGCAAGAAAGATAGCTGGTAGAAAAAAGCAGCAATTGACCAATAAAATTTCTACTGAGACTAGAGAATTTATGAAGAAAAGGAGAAATATGAAGATATACAAAAATGATGCATTAAAAAGAATTGAATATCTCGAATTTTGTAAAATGGTGCGGAAAAGAGTTGAAAATGATATAAGAAAGTATAACTGTGAACTAGCAAGAAAAGCTGTAGAAGAAAATAAAAGTCTTAAGAATGTAAAACAACATTTTGATATTGGTAGGAAATTTATATCTGCAGTAAGAAAAAAAGATGGAATTATTACTAAAAAGAGAGATGACATCATGAAATTGGTAGAAAATTTTTATCAAGAATTATATAGTAATAAAGAACAAGTACCTCCTATATCTATTACATCTTCCGAATTGCCCAGAATTTTAAATGAAGAAGTGAGAAATGCAATTAAATGTATGAAGAAAGGAAAGGCTCCAGGTAATGATGGAATTATAATTGATATATTAAAAGAAGCAGGTGAAGAAACAGAAATTTTTTTAGCAAAGTTATATACTAAATGTCTAAATGATAAAGATGTACCGGATGATTGGAAGAATGCAGTAATAATATTAATATTTAAAAAAGGTGATAAAGAAGATATTAGAAATTACAGACCTATCAGCCTTTTATCAGTTTTATATAAAATTTTTACCAAGATAATTACAACTCGTCTACAGAGAACATTGGATTTCCACCAACCAAGAGAACAAGCTGGATTTAAAAGTGGTTTTAGTACAGTAGATCATATTCAGGTATTGAGAGAAGTTATAGAAAGGACAAATGAATATGAGTTGTCATTATGTTTTGGATTTGTAGATTATGAAAAGGCATTTGATTCTATAAACATTTCTTCAGTGATTAAAGCATTGGATCATCAAGGTATAGATCCAGGATATTGTCATATTTTAAAGAATATTTATAAAAATGCAACAGCAACAATTAGATTACATAATGATACTGGGAAAGTCAACATTGAGAAAGGTGTAAGACAAGGTGACTCCATATCTCCAAAACTTTTTACAGCAGTGCTGCAAGAAGTATTTTGTGGATTAAAATGGGAAACTAAAGGAGTGAAAGTAAATGGAGATTATTTAAGTCATTTAGATTTTGCAGATGATGTAGTTGTTTTTGCAAATAATGCTTCAGAGCTGCAGGAAATGTTGCAGGAGTTATCAGATGAAAGTAGGAAAGTAGGACTAAAGATAAATGTTAAAAAGACTAAAGTAATGTTTAATCAATTTGCTCAAAATATGAAAATAAAGATTGATTATGATGAATTAGAAGAAGTTAAGAGTTACAAATACCTTGGTCAGATTATTAATACAGATGGAAACATAATGGAGGAAATTAATCATAGAATTAAACTTGGTTGGAGTGCTTTTGGTAGAAATAACTTGATACTAAAAGGAAATATGCCTATGTGTTTGAAAAGGAAGGTTTTTAACAAATGTGTTTTACCAGTTCTTACTTATGGATCTGAGACTTGGACACTCAATAGAAGAGCAATACAGAGACTTCAGACCACTCAAAGAAGTATGGAGAGATGTATGTTGGGAGTAACAAGAAGAGATTGAAAACGCAATGTATGGGTAAGAGAACAAACAGGTGTTACTGACCTCATTGAAAAAATTAAAAGATTGAAGTGGAGTTGGGCTGGACATATTGCTAGAAGAGATGATAATAGATGGACAATTGAAATTTTAAACTGGATTCCAAGAGATTGTAAAAGATCCAGAAAGAGACCACATGTGAGATGGATTGATGAAATAAGAAAGTGTGCAGGGGTGATGTGGAGAAGAGAAGCTAAAGATCGAAGAAGATGGATTAAACTCGGAGAGACCTTCATCCTGCAGTGGATTGATAGTGGTTGATAATAATGATGATACATGTCATCACCCCAATTGAAATAGGATAGAATCTTATTTTATTATTGAATAGATAAAAATAATATTTTAAAGATAACTGAAGAACTTGAAGAAGAATCAATGCATTTTAAATAAGGGATTTATTGTGTTATTCATGCTATCTTCAGACTATAATATTTCATTTATTTTTACTATCATCTATTAGGAAACCTAGTAAAAATATCACTAACCAAATTTTAATCTTATTGCAAGTATTATTTTCAATAAAATATTAAAATCTAAAGCTTGTACATATAGACTGTGACTAGACTTGTATTAAGGCAGCAAGCAATTCTTGTAATGATAAGAGAATATATATATAGCAGGGGTCCCCAACCTTTTTGCACTTAAGTACACATTCTTTAATACCGGTCAGGTGGCGAGCACCATTTATTTTTTCAACCAGGTGGTGGGCACTATTTATTTTTTTCAATGTAAATTTATAGTTGGAAATTGTTAATAATACACATAATGTACAAAAAAATATTTATTTCAAAAATAAAATTTTAATATATAATTAACGTTTATATTTTTATGCTGTAAAAGTATAGTATGCCCTATAATTTGATTACAATATAATACAATAATTTATAAGAAATTTAAAAAATGAAATTTATTTGTATCAGTTAAATAATTTTTTATCGTGTACAGATAGCGGCGGGCACCATGGTGCCCACGGGCAAAGGGTTGTGGACCCCTGATATATAGAATCAAAAATATATATTGTTTGACATAACCATTAACTATTTTTCAGTTTTCGAAAAACTTACCTTAGTTGTTGTAAATTATAAGCTGACTTCTTCAGGTTCCATTTCTTTAAATTTTTATGATGTAATGGGCTTTTTAATATTTTGTGATATTAATGGCAAGTAATGGCAAATTATTACTGATGATCAAAAATTATCATTTAATTGCACTCTTTTGCCTCATCACTCAAACCACTTTTGAATAGAGAATCCACATTTATTTATTGTCTTTTTCTTCTTACATAAAATTATGTGGCTGTAAAAACTTTTTTAAATAGTGAATTATATGAATTAATTTTGAAATAGGTTGTCTTTACCAAGAGCCTAAATCATGTCTCATAGAGTTTTAGATTTTCAAAACTATTATTAAAATGTCTTATTAAAATTGATAAGACATAGTTGTTTTTTTATTTTATTACAAAAACACAAATTTAACTTTAGTTTCAGTTATATATATGTCAATTATAATATTAAATATTAATTTGATCATTGTCTCTACTTTGATAGTGTCTGAAAAATAATTATTTTTATCTAAATTTAAATTCATGTGTATTAATTTTCTGCAGATAACAAGAAAACTGAACTATATATATATTATGATATCTATGAATACTTAGCAAGATGTTATTTTAATTGTATATTAATTTATTATTTATTAAAATTTGGTTTATGACACACTCAGGCTGCATATTAAATATGTCAAAAATATTTTAATGGTCAATTAATTTGTTTTTAAATGAAATAATCATTGGGGTAGCAGTGGGATCACTAATAAAATGACAGAAAGAAGTAAAATAAAAAATTTGAATACAGAAAAAAATTGAAATAGATATTAGGATCTTGAACATTCAATTAGGGCATCAGTTAGATGAATGTAGAAGAAAGAGGGTAGGGGGTAATGTAGTAATAAAATAGTTTGGGAGAAAAGATAAGTTTAATTTATTACATATTAGAATAAAATAATTTTGATGGGAAAACATGGTCACAGGAATGAAACAGTAATGGAATCTAGAGATGATAGATGACATTAAAAAAAAAGATAGTTAAATAAAATAATAAAGTATTCACACACTTAAAATGTGGATTTCAAAAATAGAATGGATAAGATCTACTATATAAAATAAGAAAGTGACTTAGATATGATAGAAGAAATTGTGAAAAGAGAAAGAAGTTGATAGATGTTTTTAAAGTTGGAAGAGTTTGTATTGAAAGTATGCAGGATTTAATCTGAGACTAAATAAAGGCCAATCTATTGTAGCAAAATGTTATGAAGTTGATTTACAAAAAGTCTAAATAGATTGCAAATAAAAATTGAATAGGGGGAAATGTTTTTCTATGTATTGATAGATAATAGCAGAATCCAACTTGTTTACAGTGTAGATTCGATATGTTTCTTGGTTTGTTTCAGGAATAAAATGATTAACTGATAAGCATATTATTATAGAATAGCTGATGTTATGTGTTTTTGTAGCCAAAAAGTTTTCTATATAGGATATTCATTAAAAAGATTGTGCTGTTTGTTAGCAAAAGATACTTTTTATATCAAGTTTTTTAAAACTGTGTATTATGATCAAAAGATAAGGGGTATGCAAATAATACTTTTTTTTACCACTGGTTTTGAGGAGTGTTATGCAATGGGACAAGTATATAATATCAATGAAAATATTTATTTTCAATGTAATATTTATCAATATTTATTTATACACTATGAAATTGAATTATTATTCGTTGAAAGTAAATAACCATTTTAAATCTGTTTAACAATTTTTTTTCATATACTGAACAGTCAAATAGAAAATGTTTTACTGATAAATTGTTGTTTAGCCAGGGCAGTTAATGTTGGTACAAAAAAACAAAGGTTATTACACAATTTTGGTGTTATAGCTAATGCTGTTGATGTAAATAATAATTGTATAATTTTTGGTCATATTAGAATGCCATTTTTTAAGCACCAAACATTGCGTCAATGTAGGATTGGATATGTAATTGACTTAGATAGTGTTTAAATTACTTTTGAACATAATATTTATATTTGTAGTAGACCATTTTCATCATCTAATATTAAGTATTGAATGTCTTTATAAAAATTAAACTTGATTCAAATTTTCAAATTACGTTCAGGTATCAATGCCATTTAATTCAAAAATTGCAATTCTGTTTTCATAATTCTGCTTAAAATATAAAGAACTTTTTATCTATTTCATTTTTATTGTATCCTTTTGATTTTTATTGAAATAAAACCTATTTACAAATTTTCATCAAAATATATATATAAAAGAAATAAGAAAATAGACATGATTATTTTTTGGCCTTTGAAAGGAACTAAAAAATAGATACTTAAAGTTTTTTTTTCTTTTTAAAGTAATATTTGTAGTTGGTTTTCTATTTAGTGATTGAAATCACAAACACAAATATAATGTCTTTGATTTTTGAAATATCATTTTTAAATCCAAATTTATATAAATAAATAAATAAAAAAATTTATCCATAAAATAAATCAATAATGTGGTTTTTAACATACTCAAATGGAAAGGGGGAAAAAAAACAATGTTATTTATATTTAGTAATTTTTCTTGTTTAATTTTGAATAGAAATTAAAATTTTCAATTTTCAATGCATTACATTTATTGCAGAGCCTAAAGTTTAATTAATAAATAAATGAAATCTCATCTGGATTATGCTAACTTAAATTCAGGTTTTAGAAAATATTTTAGAAAATAATTTTTCTAATTCATTTTTTACAATTCTCCTTTAAGGTAATAATTAAGTTAGTTTCTAAATTATTATTGTATAGTGAATAAATTAAAAAAAAAGTCTTAAGTAATAATAATCATGCAATTAGTTCCTCATGAAATCATATGATGTTTGAATATCCAAGCAAGTTGAGCATAGCAATCGAACCAACTAGGATTTTTTTTATACTTTACTCAGTTAAGAAGTTATTTTCAGTTCTTAAGTTATCAGTACTTTTGATTTTTAAAACTATTTTGACCAGATATGCAAAAATTTAGACCCACTTATTTTTAAGAGATTCATTTCTGATCTCTCTTTCTCTCTATATATAATAATAATCATTATCATCATCATCATCATCAAAACCAGTTAACACTTAGACAACTCCAATATCAATCAACAATTTCAAACTGTTGTCAAGGCAGCCTCCTTTTAACAATAAAGATGGAATCTCTAATAAATGGAATCCCACTATAGACACTAAAGATTGCAGCTTGAGCACAGAGATTGAAATCATTAATACAAAGACGCTTAAATACACCTCTTTAAACAGGTAAATATAACCTATTCTGAATGCAGTCTAATAATTAGTCAATTATAACATTATAAATTTCAAATTGCACCCAAAGTACAATGAAAAAGGTCGAGCAGTATCGATGCCTCGGATAGCATCCATAGTAAAGAACCTTACAGCAGTGACTATCAGTCATCTACAGATGATCTGTAGTTGGTGCAATATCTCCTAAATTAAACACAAAAAGCAATAAAAGCTATTTATAACTATCTAATCATAATTATATTCAGAGTTTAATTCTAGTCGCACAGAAAATGAGGACAATAACTCCGCATATTCGCAGTTTAGCGATACTGATACTGGAACACATGAAAACTCTGAAACAGATTATAACTTGGAATTAAGTCATCCAACTTCACAAACTGGCTTAAATAAAACTAAAGGTCTTCCTATAACATATTCTAAAAAAATAATCCACGAAAATAATAGTGAAAAGTGATTCTTAACTTCAGCAGCAAAAATAAACAACTGTGCTTTCAAAAACCCCAACCTTCCACTAGGGGCGCTAAACGGAAGCCTTAGCGAAAATAGCAGAAAACTTTCTAATAAACTAGAATCTAACACAAATCAAGCCAACCTATGCAAAATAATGAAAATTGGTACAAAACAACAGGTTAAAGAGAGATCCAAAAAATCTCAATAATATTGCTATGGTTAATAAGATCAGTATCAAGATCTTACATATAGGTTCAATCAGATAGTTCCAATCAACCTCCTTAAGTCACTTTTTCATTATAATAGTGACAAAAGTGTCACCATGGCCATTACTGATGCTAAGTGCACATTCTTAAAGTTCCCAATTGATGCCTTTTGTGCTATGATCAAAGGGGAGAATATAAGAGAAAGGATGCATCAAATTCTCACTCATCCTAATGATGGTCACATAGCAGTAGAATTTACAAATTTGGGCCTGTAGGAACAATTTTAAGAGCACATATTAAACACTTGAGTGCTATTTCATTTGCTATATAGACCTTAATAGATCAACAGCCCTTTCCAGATGGATTAAAAATTGTATTTTTAGGTTTGAAGAGGCCCAGCTTCAGACATCTTGAGTCAATTTGGGAAGGTCGGTAGTTTTAAATACCTGCCAGAGGAGCAGGAAGGCCTTTAAATCCTTTCAAATGCTGCCACATTCAATCTTCACCTTAAGCAGGGGATCAATCCAGCTGACATCTCCACAATCGTCAAGTACAAAAGTTATCCTATAATCATGTCTTTTCTTGGTGTTAGGCATCAGTGCTTCTACTGTGGCCAAAGGACACATTTGATCAAGGATTGCATGGCAAGAGTCTGCAGCCAGTTTGGAAATAGGAAAAACAAGTTCCACAAATGCAGTATAGAATCTGCTGACTCACCAAGTGCCTCTGTTGGAATCAGCAATCAAATAGACACAGAACATTAATCTTCTCAACCGTCCAGATTAGACTTGGACCATTTCCAAGTCACTGAAAAAAATACAAAAAAGACTGACGTCAACTTACTCAGAAGAATTTGCCAAGAGTTGAAACATTACTAAACAAAACAACCACAAAAAGACCCCTATATTCAACAAAACTGGCAATATTAAAGTCAGACATCAAAATTCAGTTATTCAACTATCAGCAAATGATCTACAAAAAACGGGTATAACTACAAGCAGACCTAGAAATAAAAATGCTAAAGGTGGAAATTCTGGGATGAATAATAACCATCTAGAACCCCGTCATCTCTCATCCTTAAATACAAAAACTGATGATCGTTTATGCCAAACAGATATTAAAACGTCTGAGAATTCTAACCCAAGGAATAGTTTAAACCACTCCTATGATAGGCCAGTGGATCTGCATGATTTTAATGTGCAAAAAGAATTGGATGAAGCCTATAAATCAGATTATCAATCGGTAATGGAATATGACAACCCAATCACAATTAATAAAAAAAGGAAATCATCTGGGATACTCAATACTAGTTTAAATGAGGATGATAACAATTCAAAGTCATACCTCAAAATCACGTAGCTGCAACAGTCCAAGAGTCAAATAAGAAAATAGAGAAAAAAATGCAAAACAGTAATTCCCAGTTCTAATATTAATCAAGTTGATCTAGAAGAGGTTCAACCAGCTGAGTTGGTTCAACTTATACCAATCAAAGACTCTGAAGATTCGCAAGACTACTGGGTTTATAAAGATTCTCAACCAACTCAATCTACTGAATGCAGGCAGGTGGTTGATGGTGACCTGGAAATTGATAGTGTCTAGTATGAAATGCCATATAATTGGTCTGAATGTCAGGGGTCTAAACTTGCTTATGCATGCACATACTATCAGACACTGGTTGATCTCTCCTCATATTTTGTTTATGGGAGAGACAAAGTTTCAACTGAATTCTAGCAACAAAATTCTCACTGTACTCAATGAACTTGGATTTACTCATCTTACATACAATAATCATAGCTCCTTCCCCCAACAATTTTAAAATATGTGCTGACAATAACATTATTTCAATTAATCTTACATATGCTAGCACCACAATTAATGCTTTCTATGTATACACTCCAATAAATCCTGCCTTCTATCTGTGTATCATTAATACTATAAATATGATCACAGCTAACAATAGTTTTCCATCAATATTCATTGGAGACTTCAATACCACCTATGAAGTCTTCATTATAAATATATTCAACTTCATTGATAAATACATTCACCTACTCAAGAGCTTCTCATATTATATGAAAAGACATCAGTCTCTGATAGACTTTATGTTTTACACATTTGAGCTTCACCATGACCTGGAAGCCACTCTACAACCTGTGGCCTTCTCTGACCATCATGCCATGGTAACTCATCTTGAGATAAATAACTGCAATCCAATTAAGCTCAATAGGTTTATCAGGATGATTACCAAAGCCACAATAACTGAGGCCATTCCCTTGGAGGCATACATCTTGTTTCACAATATCAACATCTTATCCAGGCCTCCAGAGGAAGCATGGTTCACATTTATACAAATTTTGCAATCTCTGATAAACTACCACACCTGGAAATTAAAAGGTCCAATTACACATATTAATGACTTGGATTCTATTAACAATAAAATTAAGGAATTCTCCACTGAAAACTCCCCCATCGAAAACCTACTTATCTTAAAATCCCAGTATAGATCAAAACAAGCTGGACTTGCCGAATACATCGCCATTAAGAGGGCTGAAATATATATATATCGCTACCCAGCACTGCTGGACCAGAGAATATCTTAGATGGGCACTGAGAGCTAGGAGAAAATGAGATCCCATCAGTACTTGACATCAATCGTTCTATGATCTCCAGACAGTACATGATCCAGCATATTACAACTCATTATGAAGGTTTGCTGTGATGAGCCGGATAGCATTGTCATGGCATTACTGCAGCTTACCTTAAAGGTAGGTTTGCACATCCCAGGCATGCATGCCATTCCTAAGTTCTTGCTATCTCATCTTAGCAACTTTACTGTCCCAATCATAATGAATATGATCAATTACTTATTGAAACAAAAGAGAGATATTCAAAACCTTTACCCTATAACATTGGTGCCATCTATCAAAAAGAACCGTGATCCTACTGATATTAAAAACATCAGACTGATCTCTGTCACCAATACTAATCAAAATAATAGAAGGTGTCATTAAGGAGGATCCAAAGAAAAATTCTTGATAAAATAGTATAAACCCAATATACAAAAAAAAAAGACTCATCAGTTTTGACAGCGATTGGAAAAGTTAAGATACTGTTTAATTATATTCATATAAACAGACTCTATAAAACAGTTGCTGTCCATTTAGGCATATCTGAGGCCTTCGATACCATGAACATTATGTTAAACCCATTAAAAGATTTCAACATCTCTACAGAAATTATCCACATTTTGTGACAATCTTCTAGAGCTTTATCTATCTCTAAACGGACTTACACAAGAAGTTTTAACCCTAACCTATCTATTCCACAAACTTCCCCTCTCAGTGCCCTTTTGTTCATCAGCGACATAAATCCTCTTTTAAAAGATATTAACAATAAGATTCCAGGAGTTTTTGTCCCTCATTTGAAGAGATCAATCAGTTCAATAGCCTACATGGACAATGTACTGGTAGTCATACCTTCCAAAAAATATTTAAAAAGTCTCAATCAAATAGCTAATAACTTCACAAATACATTCCAACTCAAAATTAATCTGGAAAAGTCTTCAACCTTGAGTATTTACTCTGGTAAGAAAATGACATCTGATTATTTAGCTGATCCACAAAAATTACTGGGATTCTCGATACATAAATTACAATCTTCTTGGTCCAAAGAAATACAACAGACAATAATCTAATCAACTGGCCAGATTACCAAGACCCTTGCCAAGGTATATCTTTCCCTACAAGGAAAGGTTGCCCTGCTTAATATGAAAATCATGTCGAAAATTGCTTACTACTTACCTATAATCACAGTTACTAAATCATTTATCAGGTAAATCAATGCAATGTGTGCAAAGCTGTTCTGGAAGGGCCATTTGGCTTCCATTAGTATTTCCAAGATGCAACAACATAGAAAATCGAATGATATGTCTTTCCACTTGAGTCCAGCAATCTATTTCCAAAAATCACACTCACTTGTTTATAACCTTATTCAGAACTATGGTTATACTCGGATTGCTGAAACAGTACAACTTGAGTCCAGCAGTCTATTTCCAAAAATCACACTCACTTGTTTATAACCTTATTCAGAACTATGGTTATACTCAGATTGCTGAAACAGTACAACCAACAGATAGGCCTCCACCTGCTAAAAGATGCTGGCTTGACTTTTTGCTCCATGATCTACACAAATATAACAATGTCACACAAGACACATTCAAGAGCAAAATCATACTCTGGGAAGCAAATCAGCTAATTAATCCACAGGTCAGCATTATAAGGCCAAAACTAAGTCTTTCCAATCAAAAAATAGTTGTGCTATTCAAATTTCTGGGCATTAGAACCAAAATTCTTGGATTATCTGATTAAAATAAATTTAGAGGCCATGTCTACAAATTGGTTCCTGAACTGTAAAAAGCAAATCAATAATATTGATTCATTGTGCTCTTACTGTTTCAGACAAGAGGAAATGTTTGATCATATTATTTACTCCTGCACCGGTCTTGGAAAAATTAAAATGATTACATATCAGAACTCAAAAGTAGACTATTACTGAATTATCTCCATTAAGGACTGCTTGGTTTCTAAAGACATTCCAACTATCAGACTGTCAATATTCTTGACATATTCTGTTTGGTTGGCCAGATGCAAGAGACAGTTTACTCATCCACAGCAGATGTGGATATTTTTTTCCTTCAAACAATTAAAAAACTAAAGGACAGAGATAGAACTCTTGCTACAAATTTCTTGTACAAGGAGACTTGGAAACTGTTTCAGTTTCTAAGTTAAGATCCACTTATCTAAGATATGATGTATATAAATGTCTAAATTATTACCATACGTGTCACTATATTATTTTGAATTAACTGTAGATTGTTTACTAAAGTTTTAAATGTAACCCCCCTTTTTTTTTATACCTACTATATTTGTAACATATTAGACCTAATAAAGTTATTCTGAAGATAATAATAAGTGTAATAATGCTCAAGGCTAAATGGGTTTGTAAGTAATGATTAAAAACCAGTCAACACTTAAACAACCCCAATATCAATAACAACAGTTTGAAATTGTTGATTGTTATTGATATTGAGATTGTCTAAGTGTTGACTGGTGTCCTTAATGATTACTTACAAACCCATTTAGCCTTGAGCATTAGTACACCCCCCCCCCACATACATATATATATATATATATAAGTGGTAATGATCACATTAAGATTATTTTATGGTATAATTTGAAAATTGAGATAGCAAGCAATGAAAATTACTTCTGATATTGTCAGGTGTTATTGTTGATTATAATATTTTATTGCCTAAAATTATTCATCTTGCCTTTGTGCAAATAAGTGATATATATATGTATAATTACAATTTAATCTATAAATATCAAATTTCCAGCATTCACACTTTTGATATCATCATGAAGCTTTAAACTTGACCAACTAATTATAAAAATGTTTAAAAATAAAAAGTGCTTTACTTTCTGAAATTAATTTAAGATTAATTTAAATATTAATGAAAAAAAAAAAAAAAGGTGTTATATTATTAATTGAGATAGTGAAGAATGAATGTAATCTTTCATTTGTCTATATACAAAGAATTGTAATTAATGAACTAAAATGATGCGTTTCAATTGTCCTGCTTATCTTGAAGATTAAAATATTAAGTAATAATTATATACACAATCAAATGTTTTATTAGAGAAAATAAAAAAAAATGTTAGGAAAGTGAAATAATAATAAAACAGGGAACTCATCCAAGATATATAATTTATTTATTTAAATCTATACTCAAAATTTTATTTACTGTAGTGATTTAAGATGATGTGTCATGCATAGTTATTTAATAGATACATATTGATATCAGTAGCAAATAACTTAAATTACTTTTCTAGAGAATCATGGAAATGATCTTTTATATATATATAAAAATTAATTTCATTTTTTAAAACTTAAAGTAATTTTTTCTTTCTAATTATCTAATTTTTTTTAAATTTATAATTTGGCATGAACATATTGAATTTTATTTATTTGCATAGTACTATCTATTAGTTTAAAAATAGATGTATAACATATATATATAAAAATTGTTTAAAATTCATTTTAAGACATTTTTTTTTTTAAAAAAAATTAAATTGTTTTAGATAATTATTTTAGAAACCTATCTTTTATGCCAGATTTTATTTGAACTGATGGGTCCATATAGTTTTGTGTAGTAGAGTTTCAAACTAGAGCTCAAGATTTATGAATTGCAACTCAGCTCTTCCATTTCTGATGCTCAAACTCAAATAATAAACCATTAAATTATTTATTTATTTATTTATTTTTAAACTTTTATAACATACAAACATATACAAAATAGGTCAAATGTTAATTTTTATTTAGGGAAATAAAACATTCAACAACATTCATTTTCTTCAAATATAATAGATCTTATTTTATGTCAGATTTTCTGTATATCTCTATATTATTATATTCTTCTTTTAACTATTTTGATCTTACATCATTTTTATATGGAGTAACAATTATATACTGTTACATTCAGAATTCTGGCAAATTCATGTTTTTTTTTTATAACATATTTAGCAATTAATGACAGTTCGAAGAGCTTTCATTCACTGTATTAATTGTTTTGTTTGATCTTTTTTTTTTTTTAAGATTTTTTTATATTTGTTTATTCTTGTCAGTCTAAAAAAAATTAATCCATTATAAATAAATATTCTTTTATGCTTGTTTTTATAACCTGGATAATTTTTCTAGCACAAATCTTCAGCTAGTATTCTGGAAACACATCTCTCCCTATGAAAAATCAGTCTTGTAATCTAATATATAAGATTATATATGTGATTAATGGAGTTAATTGGCATCATGGTAAGTATGATGCTTTTGACCATATTGACAATAGTAGATACATTCAAATCTATTAATATTTGACTAATTTAATATATTCTTTCTATTTTTTACTCTGCTTTAGTTTATGAATGATTGGACTATGATTGAAAGTCAACTTTAGTTGTATTAAATGAGATTAATGAAGATTGCTGAGTGTAGTTTATGAAATGGTAGACTGATGGATTTAAGCATTTAAGATTTCTAGATTGAAACTCATATCATTTATAAGGTTTGACTGTCAGATGAGTTCTTGAACAACTAACTTTTTGACCATTATTATGCTAATGAATACCTGCATAGCAAGTTGAAGCCCAGTATTATTATCATTGGATACTGTTAATATTACTTAGTGAATGTATGAATAATTTTTGAGTAATTCAAATCTAGATTCATTATTTCACTTAGACCTTAGAATTCAGGTCTAATCTGATTAAATAGCTATTCCTTCAATTTTCTATACACATACTTAGATTGCAATGGAAATGCATGCATATATATTAATTTATTATAGATGAAAATTAATAATGCAATAATTAACATAATGTTTTTAAATTGAAAATATTTGAATATTTATCCAAGATGAATTTTTTCTTTTTCAAACTATTCACTGATATAGATTTTTTTTTTCCCTTTAGCAGGAAAAGTGTTAATATCAGCCTGACTCTCCAGCAGTAAATTAATGAAATTTTCTTTAAATGGGGAAAGATGGATAGTTGATATTTAAAGTCAATAACTTAGATTTGTATTAAGAAAATATGTCAGATGTAGATTTGCATAAATCATTTAATTTTAGTCTGTTCTTCTAGCTGTAAGCAACAATTATTGGGATTTTTTTTGACTTCTATTTATTTTGTGGATTGGCATTATTTCATTAATAAACTTGCAATAGACATTTTGCTTTATGAGATGTCCATTTGATATTCTAGAATTTATAAATTTCTTTGATATTTTTTTTTAAAGAATTATATTAAAAATATCTATATCTTTTCTTATTAAAGTCTGGGAACACTAATCAAATAAATAGGTTGATAACTGCCTTTTTTAAAAATATTTTATTTAAGAACTTGACCTTATTTTTAGTTACATTTGCATTAAATAAAAAGTCTGTATTGATTTGTTCATGTAGATGGTTTCATTTAATAGTTTTTTATTTTATTTTTTTAAATAAGGCTATTTTGCTATCCCACAAGTTTTTCTTTAGCTTGAGAAATTTATTAAACTTTGTCTAATTTATTTATTATCATTGCAATGATGGTGAGGTTTCCCCCATAGGCATGTTAAAATGCACTCTCTGAAATTTGGTGACAACAAAAAAAAAAAATTTTTTTTATTGCAAGAATTTTTAATGTAAATATATAGAAAAGTAAAACTACAAATAAATAGTAACCAAATGTAAAATCAACAATTTAAAAAAAAAAAAAAAAAACTTGAACAAATTTTAATGCTACTGTTTGATGTTAAATTAACAGTTCTTGGATTATATGAAAATTTCTTTTTACACCCACTGCAGTCAAATCTCTATCAAGATGATTTCTGCTATTTAACTTAAAATTCATTTTCAAATTGTTTGAAATTATATGTTAAACTAAATATTGGTAAAATAAATACTACTATTATTTTTATTTGAATATAAGTATAATGTATATACTGAATTTTAAGTATAATTAGAGGGGATTTGAACACAGACTTTCAACCTTCCTACAATTATCCACTCCATCTTATATAACCAATGCACATTACCATATAATCTGAAAAAGATAAATGATCTCCAATATACATATTTTGTGCTGAACCAGCACTCATCAATTGATCAAGATCACCATCTCCCACACACATATGTAATCAGTGCTCAATTTATATTAAGACAGCAAATCTTCAAACTTTAATGGGCAGGCTTCAATCTTCTCTACTCTCCAATTCTTCAGCCATCCATATTGTTGAAAATCTGGTGATGAAATGCTCAAAACCCTTGTTGATGCCAATATTGTTGTCATTATACTTGTATTCAAATATTACAGATTTGGCCTGAATTATGCCCATCCCTTGTTTGTGTATTTAAATGGACATATTAAGGTCTTACATGTGAGGGGTCAGTGACTTAAAAGTCAACATGGGTATGACAATAATACTGGCATCAACAAGGGCTTTGAGCATTCAATCATCAGATTTTCAATAATATGGATGGCTGAAGAATAGGAGGGTGAAGAAGATTGAAGCCTGTCTATTAGAGTTTGAAGATTTGCTATCTTGATTTAAGCTGAACACTGATTATATATGTGTGTGGGAGAAGATGATCTGGACCAACTGATGAGGGCTGGTTTAGCATGAAATCCATATATTGGAGATCATTTATATTTTTCAGATATATGTGGTCATGGGTGGAGTGGATAGCTGAAGGGAGCTTGAAAGTCTGTGTTCAAATCCCCTTTAATTACTATTTTATAAATATAAGTGATTTTTTTAAAGATAGTCTTTTCATATCATTCGGCATACACACTTTTGTGAATCCCAACTAATTATTTCTCATATTGATATATTAAACCAGTTGAAGAAAATTAATTGAAAATCAACAAAATTTTACATTATCTAATGAGATTAAATATTGCAAAATGAAATTAAAGTGACAATGGGGTGTCAACTTGTTTGCTATTGTTGGCTCATTATATTTTGCATTTACAGAGAATGCAAGAGTGTTGTTAAATCATTGTGTTTTGCATTTACAGAATATCCACTGTTTAATGTAGTTTAATGCACTGAGAGAGTGGTAGTACCAGAATTAAAGATTCCAAGATTGATTCTCAGCTGAATAATCTGGAAAAAAATTAATGGAATCATTAAATGCTCAATTCGTTATTATGGTACTCAATCATCATGCCTTTGAAAAAATAATTGAATGATTTAGTTCATAGGAATTTATAAGATGTTAGAGCACTGGCAGTGACAGAGTTGGGCCACAGTCCATGGACTGAGTTCAAAATCAACCATTTCCATTGCATCAAACTCTACAGGGTTTTCTGAGAAATTAACTATACAATTATATACATTTGATTCACTTGTGTGATGTTAATGGGTTAGCATGTTGAGTACCAAATACTCATAATAAGCACTTCCTTGATTGGATACTGATTAAGGGTTATTTTGTAAATAAGTAATATTAAATTCTTTTCTTTTAAACACTAATTTTGGATCTATTAATAGAAAATAGATGTAAGAGTGGATAGCATTTATGCAAAATAACAACAACATAACAATAATAATATATAAAATCTTATTGCAGTTAGAAAATTAATCATTTAATCATATAAATAAAAAATAAACTATAAACAGATAATGAATATTTTATACAATAAGTAGTATTTAAATGATCAATATTTTTTATTTTTTATCTTTTATTTATCTACAAAAGACAAGTGATATTAACCTTTGTGCTGTCAAAATTTCCGGTTGGTCAAGTGAATTAAAGCTCTAAACTTTTGATTGGTCAATTACAAAATCAGCAGCAAAAATATGTCTTTTAATATTATATTCCTTTTAGTTTACTTTTAATATTATATTCCTTTTAGTTTACTTTCTAAAAAGCAAATTAATAATTTGTCAGATTATGAAAGTGAATGAAAGTTTTTTCAAAAATACATTTCTATTTATAATTATAAAAATATTCTATAGTGGAGAACCTAAACAGAACATTCATAACCTATTAGAAAATGCTACATATGCCATTGATTTCTTTCACAATTTACGTTTCATGTAAAAGTAAATAATTTTTACTAAAATCTTAACTATTCTTCTAAAATAATTATATTTTCAGCATATTTTATCAAAATAATTTATAATATGTAAAAAATACTCTAAAACATTCATTTTCATTTTGAAAATCAAAATAAAGAACTTGGAGCTGTCAAAATTTGACAAGTGCTCCCTTTTGTTCAAAATGAGAAACAACCAATCAGTGCCTTGGAAATTCCACTTTCTCCCATTGTTCTAGCTTTAATAAATATTATTGATTTTTTACTTGTAAAATAATTCTAGAGAGGGCAGAATCTTACAGTACTTTTTAAGCCTTAAAATGAGCATAAATTTGCTATGATAACATAAAATTCCTGGTTTTAGAGTGAGTTAAAGCCAATTATGATTATAATTGGAGAAGCTAATCATCAGGTTAATTTATTCATATATAGATAAATTATTTATTAACTCATTTATAAACAAGTAATTTTACTGAGTTTCTAGAATAGTGTAGAAATGTTTTCTTTTGCAATATGCTTTAGAAGAAAATGTATATTTTAATCAATCAAAATTATTTTATATCTGTACTTGTTAGAATAAATAAATCATATTTTATTTATTTATAAATAGTGTTTATTGTTTGATAAATAAATCAGCTAAGATTGAAGTCTTATATTTGACTTTTGTATTCTCAAACATTTTTTTTTGTGCACTAACTTGTGCACAATAAAATAAAAACATCATATATTTATTTAAAAATATTACTTATTCATTAAAAATAATATCAGAATAAAATTGGCGAGTTATTTTGAAGTTTGGCATGTATTTAGATTTACATTGTTTTTTTTTTTTTTAAAGACTTATGATTTTTTAAAAATGTCTTATTATATAACTTATACATAATTTATTTTATTTATTTGCTTCCTTTTTTTATTATTATCAAAAACTAAGATTTTATTCAAAAATAGGATTTTAAACATAAATGATTAATTCAACAACAAATGATTTATGAAAAGATTGCTCTAATTCTCTTTGGCACTCATGTAATTCTTTTGCTGGATGATGTTATATATGGCAGAAGAGCAAAACTCAAATTGAATTTAACTACATATCTGACTGTTGGAATTTTGCCTGAACTAGTAATGAGATATTATTTTATATAGTGCTATGTTTTTATACTGTAAAAGTGATTTTAACAATTAAGCTTAATTGCTAATATCACTATTATTGAACTAGTAATGTAAAATGCTTCTTTATTTTATGATGAAATTGTAAACATGGTTAAAGTTTATATTTATCTCTAAATATATGATCATCAGTTAAATTTTATTAGTAATTACAAAATAGCATTAACGAAGATCAAGTTATTGTTTACTTCATTATAGGAATCTATTTTATTATTGCTTTACTTAATTAACCCCAGAATCCCATTATTTGTATTGAAGCACCTCAGCCAATACCTAGCACAATACCTATGCAACTCGGCATATCATTTAGCACAAAAAATTCAGCCCATGGAAGGAGTTTATCTGATTACAATAATACCCTTCAACAAAAAGGCAAGAAACAACCCCCCTCCCCCAAACGATCTCTGGCCAATATCCATGGGACCACTACCAATCAAAATTTATGGAGAAAATCATAAAGGAAAAAATAGAATCTTACATAATGCCACTAATCTCAAAGGCTCAATTAACAAGAAAAATTCATCAATAATCCAAGTGGCATCATTCTTTAATGCAATTCTAACTTCAGTAAGGGAAGGGAAGAAATATGACCCCATAGCAGTTCAACTCGATATTGAGATAGCATTAGACATCTCTACACTTTTGGAAATGCTTGCGGACACTACCATCCCCAAAACTTAATTGTACCTAATAAAAAACCTGCCTCTGAATCGAGAAATCCATATAACACTCAATGGGAAGAACTCGCCATCATTTACTCACACCCAGTCAATATACCAGGGATCACCTCTCAGCTCACTACTGTTCATACTATACATTAATCCTCTCCAAAAAATACAACAAGCATTTACTGGAATACAGGTACCTGGCACCACACAACATATAGCATGCATGGCATATAGGGATTATGTTGCAGTCTTCCTATCCTCAAAGAAGCAGCTACCTCAATTGCAAAAGATACTATAAGAATATAAAAACCAATACAAGCTAAAATTTAACCCATTAAAAACAACTGCCTGGTCACTTTTCATTGGAAAGTCCTGCACACCCATATAAAAATCAAAACCAATTCCATTTCTAGGATTTCCATTTTATCTGGGGATCACTGTATGAGATGCCACATACAAACTAAACTAGGGGATAAAGCACAATGGATTGTCAACTCCCTGTCAAAAATATATATTCATACATTCAAAGGTACAGCTTATAAATCAACTCAGCATCACAAAAATAACTTACTACCTACCAATCATATCGTTTTCAAAAGCATTCAAGTCAAAAATGAAAACCATCTGCAATCAACTCCTATGGTCCAAGAAAACAGTAGCGATGTCAACAAGACAACTCAATTAACCACCCATAAAGAATGATCTGGGATGCATAATATCAACAAAACAACTCAATTAAACACTCATAAATAATGATCTGGAATTACATAATATTGATACTTTTTACATACAAATGCTAAGAAACCTCATAATTGCCATCATTAAACGATTCCCAAAGCTCAAATGCCTAATTTAAATCACCCCAACTGATATACTACCTCCACTGGGATTATATATTTCATCAATTATATACCAATATAAGACAACAACCAACATACTTGAACAGTACACACACAAATATACCTACTGGGACTTTTACAATATTACACACAATGAACATAATGTTAATGATTCCCTTCCAATTTTAGGAATAAACAACAAAAAATTACTCCATGATTATAAAAGATGGGTGCTGGAACCTAGGTTCTTTGACTTTATGTAAAAAAAAATAATCTTCTTGCCATGCTAATGACTTTTTTTTTCTCCAACCTAGAAGAATTTACATTGCAATAGATCCTTTTTATGGACTATGCCATCATGCCAAAGAAACACTCCAACATCTGAACTGCCAATGTATGGGACTAGAACAAATAAGAAAAATAATGTGTACCACATAACAGCAACCCAATACTACAATCCATCAAATCATCACTGCATATCTAGGCAAATCAACCCCAAATATCAGAACAGTCAGCTTTGTCCTATACACACTTTGGTGCATGAGGTGTACTTTTTTAAAGGGCAATAACACCAGGTGACACCCATCTATTACAAATTAACCCAAATACTATATATGGATAAGATCTCATCAAGTTCATATCTATATGTAGCCATGTGGTCACTATTAAAACAGCAAGCAATGTTATAGCTGCATTAATTAAAAAAAAAAAATAATAGTAATAACCTCACATGTACTTGCTCCATGCAAAAGAAAATGAGCACATACCCGATTCCAGAAAGGACTAAGATTTAGACTCATTACACTAGCAATAACTTTTATCATATTAATATTACACTTATATTATTGATAATAATTTTATCATATTAATATTATTTTATATTATTGATGCATAGTCTTTAACCTATGGACAATCTTTAAACAGACATTTTTATATGTTTAGCTTAGATCATTCCTATCTGTAGTATCCTTACAAAACTAAATCCTCCCATAATGTATGTAATCCCATGCATCATTTTTTTTAATTGAAACTAAATAATTACCATGTAAATGAGCATTGTATATACAAATATAATCAATGTAAAAGTTTTCATTGAATCAATAAAGTTCTTTTTTGAAATATAATAATAATAGTAATATTAATAGTAGTAGTAGTAGTAGTAAAAACAACAACAATAATATTATTATTTTCAATTTTCTCAAAATACTGAACTAATTTTTCCATTTTCCCAAGATGCAATTCATTCTGAATTAGTATTATTTTCATTTCCCCCAAGATCCAATTTATGTTGATTAGCATTTTTTCCAGTTTCCCCAGATGCAATTCATGTTGACTAGTATTTTTCCATTTTATCAAAATAAATTCATTCTGAATTAGTATTTTTTTCCCCATTTTTCCAAAATGCAATTAATAATAACTAATATCTTTCCACTTTCAGAAGATACAATTTATGCAGACTAGTATTTTTTCATTTTCCCAAGATGCAATTTGTGCTGAACTAGTATTCTTCCATTTTCCCAAGATGCAATTCATACTAACTAGTATTTTTTTATTTTCCCAAGATGCAATTTATATTGATTAACATTTTTCTATTTTCCCCAAGATGCATTTCATGCTAACTAGTATTTTTCCAATTTTCCCCAAGATTCAATTCAGGCTGATTACTATTTTTCTATTTTCCCTAGATGCAATTCATGCTGATTAGTATTTTCCCATTTTCTCAGGATTTAGTTCTGGCTGATTACTATTTTTTCATGTTTTCAATATGGAATTCATGCTGAACTAGTATTTTTAATTTTCCCAAGATGCAATTCATGCTGATTTCCATTTTCCCCAAGATGCAATTCATACTGACTAGTATTTTTTTCATTTTCTCAAGATTCAGTTCTGGCTGATTACTATTTTGCCATGTTTTCAATATGGAATTCAGGTTGTTTTTTTTTAAGTGTCATAGCATCGGCCGGGACGCAAACCCGCAACCCAGGCAACTGCCTGCTAGTGCAAGGCAGTCACGCTGACCTCTTGACCACCAATGCAAGACATATGGAATTCATGTTGAACTAGTATTTTTCCATTTCACAAAATGCAATTCATGCTAATTTGTATTTTTCCATTTTTCAAAGATGCAATTCATGCTTATCAGTATTTTTCCATTATCCCAAGATACAATTCATGCTGAATGAGTATTTTTCCAATTTCCAATTCATAATGACTAGTATTTTTCAATTTTTCTTCCACATGGAAATTATGTAACATTTAGCTATGAAAACTAGAGTATTCTCAGCAGCAAATGAACTCAATTTTTATGGGACCATATGTCAATCTAATACCAACTTCAACTCCTCCATATTTTTTCATTCATACTATTATGTGTTTCCATGTATTTTTCTCAATATCACATTTTAAAAAAAATTGTAAATCTAATTTGATATGTATCTTGTTATGTAATTTTTTTTCTTTCAATTACTGTAAATCATGTTTTCTTTCCTATAAAGATTGTAAACCTTTATTACATATGTAGTATCATGAATCAATTTGTATTTAAGACTTCATGTTTTCAAATGTAACTTATGTAACCCTTTTTGAGTCTCAATAAAGTTTATCCTTTGAAACATAAAAAAAACATTAATAATAATAATAACAATAATAGTAATAATAATAATACTGCAAAATGCAATACAAAGACTTCATCATCCAATGGATGCATCAAATATCTGTTCCTTCTATGAATGCTGAGGGTTTTCTGCCAGACAATGCAATGACATTCCACAAAGGCTGATATGCCTCACTAATAGACCTTTGTTTCTATTTGCCCATGTTATATCATCTAATTATAATGAACTTTATTCCTCCTCATTCTCAAATCACTCAGCACAAACAATAACTATCAACCTTACACAAATTCAAATATCTGCACTTCTACTAACTAAAACAATAAGAATACTGCTTCCAGTGACCACTCCAAAATTAATATTCTCAGAATCTTATATTATGCTTAATAAAATCAAGAACATGCAATTCTACCATGTATAGAAATACTTAGCATTTATTAACAAACTCTCTTTTAATATCGACCACTTGACAAGGCAAGACACCCCCTCTCTAAATTACTAGCACTTGCTGAAGAGCTGCATAGGAGGATTATCATGATAAAATCTTCACACTATACTCATCAATATATACCCAAACTTACACAAACATACAGTAATACATGCAATACTCTTAAAAATTATCTAAAGATTAAAAAAAAGTAAGATATACCTTACTCAACAACATACCTTACCCAGAGGCTACATAAAATGGGCACTGGGAAACCCACCTACCATTAGAGTCTCAATGGCTATCCAAGCAGGCAAAACCACATACGCAGGTCATAACATAATACTGCCTATCTATTAATACTTTAAACAAAGATTGCAAACAAACCAACCACCCAAACTTCGACCCAGGAAGCTATGGAATCTCTCAGTTTGTATTAGCACCACTCAGCAGATTTACAGCTCAATATCTCTATGACCTAGTCAATCATTTATCACAGAAACTTCAACCTACAGAAGGCATTTACCCCATTGCAATAGTTCCATTTACCAAAAAACCAGAAGCCATCGGGACCCTTACTAACCATCGGCCAATATTTATGGGACAACTGCCAGAAAATCATCAAAGACAAAATAGAAACACATATACTTCCATTAATTTCCAATATGCAGTTTGCAAAAAAAAAAGCTCATCAACAATCCAGGCAGCACTAATTTTCAAAGCTATCATGAACTCAGTTCAAGGGAAGAAGAGATATGCACCAGTAGCAGTCCAACTTGACATTGAGGGAGTTTTTGACTCCATTGATCTCAATATACTCATAGACATGTTAACATTTACCACAATTTCAGAACTCAACTATATTTACTTTCAAATTGCTGTTGAGCCATGAAATTCATATCACACTCAATGGCAAGAATTCATCATCATTTGTACCCACACAGTCCATATCACAAGGATCTCTACTCAGCTCACTGTTATTCACACTGTATATCAATCCTCTTTTACAAAAAATCCAGCAAACATTCACAGGCATCCCAATACCAAACATTTCACAATGCATTGCATGCATTGCATACATGGTTATATAACTGTTTCCTACCTTCCAAAAAATACATGCCCAGTCTACAAGAATTCACAAACACACCCAAGCTAAAATTTAATGTAAACAAAACTGCTGATTGGTCGCGATTTACCGGTAAAGTATTACAAACACATACCAAGCCAAACCAAATGCTTTTCTCCGTTCTCCTTTCCACTTAGGGATCACAGCAATGAGATATTATATACAGAATAAGCTTAAAGATAATGCTGGGCGGATTATCCCCTCACTATCAAAGGCATACCTTTCAATATATTCAAAAATATAGCTAATCAGCCAACTAGTCATCACTAAAATTATATACTATCTGCCCATCATAACCTTCTCCAAGGCATTCATATCTAAAATAAAATCCATTTGCAATAAACTCTTATGGTGCAGAAAGATTGTCGTGATCTCAACTAGACACCTCAATAAACCACTTTCAAACAATGGACTTGGTCTACATGACAAGTATTTTCCAAATTCAAAAGTCAACAAACTTGATAGCTGCCATCTTAAAACAGTTCACACAATTACATTGCCTACTTCAAATCATACCAGTAGACCACTTCTATCAAGAGAGAACAACCATGCAAATACCTGCCTAATTTACCAACAAATATACAAACTGGCAGATCTACACCCTCATGAATCAATACCCCCTCACTAATGACCTTTCCCTAATGTTGGGAGTAAATAATAAAAAGCTAATCCATAACTTCAAAAAATGGTCACTGGAGCCTAAATTATTTGACTTTATCATCAAAGTCAACCTCCATGCCTTACCAACAATTTACTTCCTCCATCATTGGTGAATGTACACCACCATAGATCCATTCTGCAGGGTCTGCCACTATGCAGAAGAGACACACCACCACCTAATATACGAATGTCCAGCACTAGTAGAGACTAGAAGAGTAATATGTGATACATATAGACAATCTGATAGCTCAGTAAAACATATTATCAATGTATATCAAGGAAATTCAATCCCAATAGTACATGTAGCAACATTCATTCTTTGTGCATTCTGGTGTACACAATGCACATTAGCCATAAACAAAAACACAAGATGGCACCCCTCTACTTTTCATAAGTTGACACAGTTGAAAATCAGAGATAGCAAAATAGCATATCCAGATATTCATGTCATCACTTGGCCACTACTCAAACAACTATTAGTCTTATAACCAACTAAACAAATATATAACTGATAATTCCTCCAACAACAACAACTAAAAAGAAATGATTGGCGTAAAATCATCCCAACAATCCTGCTATACATACCAGATGTTGAAACAAGAACTAACAACAGCTACTTGCAAGAATTAAAGACACTAATCAAAAGTAATAAACTCTAATAGAGCATATTTATTGAAAACAAATTTATACATTGCACCACATGTAATTTTTCACAAATAAATTCAAAATAGATCTTGTTCTCAATAAATGTCAGATGATAACACTGGAGCAGAAAACTTGTGAACTTTATGAACCAAATAGTGAGATTTATATAACCTGTTTCCCTTTGTAAAATTATAACCATCCCAATGTAAATGAATACCCCAATCAAATCAACCAACTAATAACAAATGTAAACATATGTGTGCAATCTAAATATCTATAGATGATGATGATGATGATGATGATTATGAAGAAAATATATTTAAATTATTGGTAGTTAGTGAGCACAGATAAAGACAAGAATGTACATGTATAATTTATTTTTATTTTATATTTCAATTTAGTGCTGTATATTTTATTTTATATTATTTGAATTATTTTCTTTTATTTTAATTTATCACATTTAATTTATTTTACTTTTATTATATTTTAGGTTACATATTAAAAAGTTACATTTGTTTTTTATACTATTTATATATCATTATATCATAGCTTTGATGAAAAATGAAGGACAGTCGAAAAGTCAGGTTGTGTATATATATGATAAAAAAATTTTTGCTATAAAGTGCTTGAAGTAAGGTTTACAAATTATATTGAATTAAATTTTATTGAATAAGAGATTCATACTTTTGATTGATTTAGACCTTTTGGGGTAAATCTTTGATTAAAATTATTCTAATGATATAT
Organism: Epiperipatus broadwayi; assembly: GCA_028023455.1. NCBI lineage: Eukaryota > Metazoa > Onychophora > Udeonychophora > Euonychophora > Peripatidae > Epiperipatus > Epiperipatus broadwayi. Next base: position 502,242 of record JAQFVV010000216.1, read on the forward strand.
AGCATGGGCTATTTATATATAAAAATAGTTATATATAGATTATTAAACTTGGCAATCATGGATTTAGCTATTTTTAATTAGAAATATTATTGGCCTATGAAATTTATTAATTTAATTTAACTTTAGTGCTGTGTTAGCTTTACAATTTTAACAAATATTATTTTTTTTCATTTTCCATTTTTGAAAAAGTAATCAAAATGATATTCATGATTGTGATATCATTAACCTCTATTTCAAGGTGAATTTAATTTTTAAATACTAGAAATTATAGTTATTTATTTCTATTGATGAAGCTATTAATTAATCTCATTAAATTCATTCAACTAAAAAAAATTCTAAAAAGTAAAAAGTAAATTAAAGGAAAATTGCATAAAGAAGGGAAAAAAAAATCAAAATCAATTAAAATCAATTTAATTTGTTTAAAATAATGGAAATAATTGTAAATCTACAGATTATGTTATATATATATATATAAGTTGTGGAAGAATGATATTAGTTGAAGATCAATGGAATATCAGGGACAGATTGGTTATTCATCTTAATGCAAAGTACCAAAAAGATAATTTAAATTTATGTTCCAACAAATTCTCATCATGAAATAAAGGATTTTTTTTATAGTCACACCAAACAACATTTTAAAATTGTAATGAGAGAGTAATGTCAGAATTCATAAACAAATGAACAATGAAATTGCTGTGGGTAAAACAGACTTCTGAAATTCACAGAAGAATTGATTTTTTCTTTGAGAAAAATGCTAAATAGAAGTGGTCATAGAAGCATCAAAATAAAGATACAACAGGGTTGGATTATATTTTACTAATCAGAAACCATGTACTTCATGTGCAGTGTGTTTTTAATAGATCTAACAGAGGAAGTGGTCATCATTAATGAGGTTATAATAATACATGTTAATGCAAGCCAGAGAGATGAAAACTATTTAAACAGATACTTTTGACAATTTATATTTCTAATTGTCAAAAACATTTTAAAGAATTTAAATTTGCTTATTGTTTTAAAATATTGACAAATTTTGAAGATGATTTAAACTTAATTGAAATCAATAAGAAGATAACTGATATTTTACTAAGAATTGCAACAAATATAGCTGCTATAGAAAAGAAGCATTTTGCTAATATATGTTTAATTGAGACAAGAGAATTTATCCAGAAAAAAAAGATTATGAAAATATTTAAAAATTGTTTATTAGGAAGAATTGGATATCTGGAGTCTTGCAAAATGATATAATACTGTAAGAAAATATATTTGTAAAAATTGGCAAGGAGAAGCTTCAGACGTAAAAAAACATTTTTATATTGGAAGAAAAATTATTTCAACCATAAGAAAAGAAGGAACTATTATTAAAAAGAGGGATGATTTCATGAAATGTGTTAAAGAGTTCTACAGAAAAATTATGTAGTAATAAAAAAAGAAAAATACAAAATAACCATTACAATTATTATACCTTCTGAATTGTCAAGTATTTTAAGTAAAGAAATGAAATGTGCAATTAAATATATGAAGAAGGTAAAAACTCCAGGAATTGATAGAATTATAATTGATATTCTAAAGGAATTAGAAAAAGTATAAAGATTGTTGGCAAAATGGATTGTATTCAAGTACTGAGAGAAGCTATAGAAAAGTCTAGTGAATATGAATTGTCTTGATGCTTTGGATGTGCAGCTTATGAAAATGCATTTGATTTTACAAGTATTTCCATGATATTTAATATTTGGGATCATAAAGATATAGATTCAAGTTATTCTGCAAAATATTTATCAAAATGCAACAGCTGTGATTAGATTACATAGTGACTCTAAGATTAAATTTGATAAGAATGTATGGCAATGTGATTCCATATCTCCAAAACTTTTTACAGAAGTTTTACAACATGTATTTTATGGATTAAAACAAGAAGTTAAAGGAATAAAAATAGATGGAAATTATTTAAATCAATTAGATTTTGTTGATGATGTAGTTGTTTTTGTAAAAATTGCTTCAAAGCTTCAGAAAATGTTGCAAGATATCAGATAAATGTAAAAAAAATAGGACTAAGGATCAATACTAAAAAAAAACTGAAGATAACGATTTTTAATTAATTTTTTCAGAAGAAGAAAATAAAGATTGATAATCATGAATTTAAAGTGAACAACTTCAAACATCTTAATCAGATTATTAATACAGATTAAAACATAATGTATGAATTTAATCATAGAATTAAACTTGAATGAATATTTTTCATAAATATATTTAATATTACAAGGGAATTTGCTTATATGTTTTACTATGTTTTTACTTATGTATTTGAGACTTGGATAGCTAACAAAACAACAAACTGTTCAATGAATTGTGGAGAGAGGTTTGTTTGGGATAAAAAGAAGAAATCAAAAGCAAAACATATGGGTGAAGAAAGTACAATAAGTATTACTGATATTGAAAGAATTAAGACTGGAATGGAATTGCTAGAAGAGGTGATAATATGTGGTCAGTTGTTAAACTGGATTGCAAGAGATTGTAAAAGGTCTAGAAAGAATCCATGTATTAGATGGATGGATGAAATAATAATGCTTGGTGGTATGATACAGAATAGAAAGGCTATATATCAGAGAAACTATTAAATTTTGAATGAGTTTCATCTTGTAGTTAATAATAATGGTTGAAAATCATGAAAGTGAATATATATGAGAAAGATTTAAATTTTTGTACATTCAAGTTTTTTCTCCATTAAATCTTATATTATTAGAACTTTTAAATTGCTTAATAATAGTGAAAATTAAAGATCAAATTTAAAATAGGGATATTCTTTTTTTAAAAAAAGAATTGTAATAACATGTAACTGACTTCTGCAAATTCGATAAACACAAAATTCATGTTATGCCATGTTTTGGAACTATTATTGTGAAATAAAATAGAATTGTTTAGAAGAAATCTGTTCCTGCTAAAAGTATTTGAAGAAATTTATATTGTTTTTCTATTTTATTTTAAATAATATCTTTATTAACAGAAACAAACAAATATTACTTTTTTTTCCTTTATATATATAATTTTTGATTTGTATTTCATTTTCTTCAATACTCTTTTCACACTCATGATCTTATATGTTTTTCATTTCTTGGATAGCTAATTCTTAATTAATTAAGAATTTCATTTCCATATCTCACACAATGTGGATCCTGTGCTTTTCCAAATCATGTCCATTACCCTTTTTTTGCAGGTATCTATCTTGCAGATTGGTTAAAATATTTATCCCAGTCTTTTTCTAATTTCCTTAACCAGTTGTACTTTTTATTGTCAAATATCATACCACACCTTTTGGATCAGATTGTCTTTAAAGAGTGCATCAAAACCATTGCATTATGCAGATGAAAATGTTTAATGTCTTGTAGCACTAATCTTTTCAAATTAATAATTGGAGTATATAATACTTTTTTTCTTATCTATTTAAATGCATTGCATTCTTCAAACAAATATAAAAAAGTCTCCTCTTGGTCCTACAAAATATACACAGTCTTCAAATTCATATTTAGTCTTCTGTTTAATATGTTGTTGTTGGTAGTATGTCATTCAATAATTTGAAAAATTTATATTATTTAATGTTCATAATATATATATATTACAATTTTGGAAAATTTGGAACTTTGTCATATGAAGAATAATTGTTAGTTGCAGATTAATATAGCACCACTTAAGATAATTAGATAGTCCTATTAATCATCATAATATTAGAAAAACAAATCATTTATAACATCATTTATAAATTGTTTTTATTATTTTCATGAGACTAAATGGAGTTTCTAATTGTGTATTTAATCCATTTTATATTAATAATTTGGAAGTAAAATAATGTTTAAATGATTGTATTATTTTGATATTCTTTTTGGATTTTATAATAAATGTTTATTAAATATTTATTCTTTTTTCCATTATTTTGATGTATCATAAAATAATGCACTTTTTATTTTTGCACTTTAAAATTTACAATGCTTTTAATTTATTATGCTCTTAACAGTTTTGATTGTAATAGCAAGTCTTCAGAGTTTCAATTTTTTTTTACTATAATTGCATCTAATAAAACTCTGAAAAATATTATTATATAGTTAAAACTGTAAGGAGATAATAAATAAAAGGTATTGTAAATTTAAAAGTATAAAAGTGAGTAAATTATTTTATTATTCCATTGTCCATCAACTCAAATACATTGTTCAAGAAATAAATTTGGAAATAAGTATAGCATATAGTTTATATGCTGAAAAATAATGCCATATAATTTTAAGCATTATATTTTGTTCTATAATTTAATTAATTATGAAATAAACAAATTTTTAAATAAAATTTGTGTGTATATATGTAAAACGCATTTGTATAATAGGATTGGTGTGTTTATCTGGTATATTATATACTTCTTACATATTGTATATCTGGATGTGTTTATAAGCAAAATAAAATTAGTGTATTTTATATTTTTTTGACTAAATGATTATTTTTTTAAAGTTTTATAATTCCTAGATGTGAAGAGATGCAGTCAAAGATAGCTATTTAATGATTGTTATTGACAAATAGATGTTTATAGAATAATGGAAATTTATCATTATTGATATACATTAATTGAGAGATTAAAGTTAGAAACTTTTATTAATAAATGCTTTTTTTTCTATAGGAAGAGCATATAAAACTTTTAGGAATTTGAATTTTTGTAATATATTAATAATTTATTTACAGTGGATTTAATCATAAAGATAAAAATAGTATATATTTATTAATGTTACTGAAGTTGGAGTTTTGAAATAGTTTTAATAATTGAAGAGTTAAATTTAAGTGATAATTATGATAATGAGCAGGTAACAACAATATAATGAATTGTGTTTGTTATTAAAATGATTAAAGTTTATGCATGAGTAATTATTGATTATAATTGGAATAAATGAAGCACATTTGTGCATGGCATAATTGTTTAAGCTTGAACAAAATGATATTGAGCATGTGCATACATGCACACACACTTATATGTATTGCTACATTGTTTATTATTTTATAACATTTCCCCCAACTTCAGAAGTCTTTTTTTTTTATTGTTTCAGCCATTTATCATATTCTGTTATGAATAGATCAATGTGAAACATTTTTCATTATAAACAGGATACAATTCTTGTAATATTATTTGCTTGAAGTTTATATATCTACAACAGTATACTATTTCCAGCAATATACTAATTTTTATTTTACTTACTATATCTGTTGCTAAACCTATACACATACCACCTACTTCTGTGAATGTATTAGACTGTGATGTCATTTATAAGTATGAATAAAACATCTGTAACAGCTGTTTTATTTTCTTTGTAATCATTTTACTAACTTATATATAAGTAAATAGTAAAGACATAATTTTTTTTTTTTTTAAATTTACTTGGATAATTATAACATTAATGTCTTTGAGTGTAGAAAAGTCTTGCATGATTTGAACATATATGACATGAATGACATTATCTTTTGATATGTATAGATATGATTGATGATCAAACATATGTATATATAAGTTTAATAAATTATAGGTGTAAATTGTGGTAAATGGGAAGCAATCATTGACAGTTTGACTTTTGTGATAATTAAATATTGTCATGTAATCATGATATATTCATCTCTTGGATTATTTCACAGAAAACTTAACTTTGTGTAGATACATGTATATGTCAATAAAAGGGATTGCAAATATGTATTATTTTATTATTTTGGGATGGGAGTTATAATAATCGTGTTAATTCTTTTGTTTAGTTAAATATTTAAACACTTATACAGATTTATTCTTATAATTTTTGGGTGAAAGCTTTAAATAGATGAAGCCACAATAATTTTTTAATCTTTTTTAGTGTTTTATTTGAGTGAATCAAAAACATAAACATAACTAAACTTTGAGGTCACTTCAAAGAATCCAACTTATTTTTTTGATAATTGTTTAAAGAGTGGGTTATGTCTTACCACACATGCCCTACATATTTCATCTTTTTTAGTGTATTATATCCTGTAATTTTCTATTAAAAGGTATTCTAATATATATTTTAACAATTTTTTTTATAATGTGGCATACACTATAATGAGAAGTAATAAAAAATATATACTTAAAAATGATTATATTAGAATGAAATCTATGGTTATATAAATTAGCATACAATTCTGAAGGCTATTATATATATAATAATTTATTTTGCATTCAGCTCAGAAGAATGCATATTAAAGCTCTAAATCATATATATGTATTGTACTAGATGGTTGATCTGAGGTTAAAATATATCAGGGATATCTATAGAACATATATATATAGCCTCATGTTAAAACACTAATTATATATCATGGATGAAGTAGTGAGATGTTTCAATAGAGGGATAACTGAGATCAAAAGTTCAGAAATCTTACATACTTATATATTTATTTTTAGCGTCATGTTAACAATGTCAATTTTATAATGATTCTATTAGGTCAAACATTTATTTACAGTTAATTAAAATGTTGCATCTTTCTGATGATAATGATCATGCGTCCATTAAAGCATTAAATTAGGTGTTCGATAATGGATTCTATAATAAGAAATATTTGTACATCAACACATCTAAATCCCAATTTATCACCCACAAAGACATTAACTCAACAAATAAACACAAGGAAATTTTGATAATTTTTTTTTTTTTTTAGGGAATTAGTTTTTATTTATATATTAGTGCCACATTCTTAATTAAAATTGACTGATTTTATACAGAAACAAACCCTCTCAACTTTCCCTTTGTTGTTATCATCCCTAGAACAAATGCTCAGCAGAGTGCATGAAATAACACCCATATATATATTGAACCGGATTGATATTTGATCCAGTTCAATATATATATGGGTGTTATTTCATGCACTCTGCTGAGCATTTGTTCTAGGGATGATAACAACAAAGGGAAAGTTGAGAGGGTTTGTTTCTGTATAAAATCAGTCAATTTTAATTAAGAATGTGGCACTAATATATAAATAAAAACTAATTCCCTAAAAAAAAAAAAATTATCAAAATTTCCTTGTGTTTATTTGTTGAGTTAATGTCTTTGTGGGTGATAAATTGGGATTTAGATGTGTTGATGTACAAATATTTCTTATTATAGAATCCATTATCGAACACCTAATTTAATGCTTTCAATTTTTGTTTATTGGAGAGTGACGAGTGAGTTTTTATATTTATATGCCTAACTTTTTTTATAAATGCTTTAGCAGTCGTGTATATTTTAAATGCTTACCTGTAGTTATTTTTTTGTAGTCAATAATTGATTTTAAATACTGTGTTTGTGCTTTTGCGAACCACCAAAATCTTTTGACTGTCGACTTTATTTTACTAGTTTTCCGCAGGTGGGGATTTCATTTCTTCATTTCTTATAACTCTGAAAGCGGAAACTAGAATTGTTTTTTTCTTTGTAATTTTATAAGTCGCCAGCAGAAAGATAATATTTATACCTTTGTAAATTGCAGGTGAGACTTTTGTGCTGCTAAGGTATTTAAAGCTTTAATATTTTCGTACTCATGTGCACTCTCCGATAGAATTATTTTGTATTTACGTGTAGCTTTAAATTTATCAGAGCGTGTACTCAGAACTTGTTTCATAAATTTATTTCTTAATTATCATTATTTGTAATTCATTTTCTTTAATTACTGGGGCAGATGTAACTATTTTTCTAATGATTTACTTGTCTCCTATTGAGACCTTTAATTATGATTCTTAGAATAATTTTCGCCAATCGTTTGGTTGGGATTTGCCAGTTTTAATTGTTTTCCTTTCATTTTCAATCATATTTTTCGGTTGTTGTTTAGGTAAATCAATCACCTTTATTTTAAACGTAATAATAGGTGCAGCTTCTACCAACATATGACATTCATGGTCCGACACATTTTTCAGGCCTTGGTAAGCTCGCTGGCACTGGTTTTTGTTGATTTATTTCAAGAACGTATTGTTTAAGTATCTGAAAGTGAAAACCAATGTTTGGGTGAATCCTCTGCTGAATGAAATTGCTTCCTCCCTTTATAATTCATTATTAGAAAATCAGTAGGTCTGCCAGAACATTGCATTTAGTCTTTCTGGTACACGCCTGAGCTAATCGTATTTGTTAACTTATAAACTTTTCTTATAAGTTATTCTTGTCTGAATAGAATTTTTGAAATTTGTTTAAACTTAATTTGGCTGACGTTTGTCTTAGTGTTTTGATGCTCAATTGTCTAAACATTTTTAGATCTCTTGTTTCTCCCTGAGTTTAGTCGGTGCAAACCATCATCATCATTCATTCTGATCATAGTAAATAAATTTTCCAGATATGTAGTGATCTGGTGGCGCACTCTGTGTCAGAATAGATTGAGTGTCCGGTACAGTATATATATCTGTAAGAGTTGGAATGTCTAATTGAAGAATACATTTCTAACTTTATGAATAGTTTAAGAAAAGTTAAATTTTATTAATAATTATAATAATCCTTGCACACTATGTCACAGGGATACAGAAACACAAACACATCTATTCTATGACTGTCAGTGCCTTATCATCATCTGGATGGCAATTTCTAGATTATTCAACAACATTGGCATTAATATGCAATATTTATTTAAAAGATTCAGTAGGGTTGTATATGCAGAAATTTGGGCAAGCATCTTTATTCTATATGCTCTGTAGTGCACTAGATGTATATTCATGTACAACAATAAGTCCAGAAAATACTCAAGCACATTTGGGATCAAATTGGAGAATATTAGGGAAAGGGACAAAAAAATCACACCTGAGAATATTTTTCAAGACACTTGGTCATTAATGAATGAAAAACTGAGATGCTAGACTGAAGTAATGACTATTAGCTCATTGTACAATAACTTTGTATAGAAATTCCCATCTAATTCGTATAGTCTCATTACGAAAAGGAAAAAAGATGGGAAGAAAGAGGGAAGATGATGAAAGAAGACTTGAATGTATTTTATAATTTATTTTTTTCTATCTTTTTGTATATATAAATATGTACATGTAAGGAATCTCATGTTACCTACTATATGTAAAATTTTTGTATCAAATTATATGTAACAATCTTTATGTAACCTTGATTGCTTAATAATAACAGATGACATTAGAAACAGAAAGAAACATAGTCCAATGGCTATACAATTAGACATTAAAGCTGCTTTTGACTCAGTTTTAATTTGAAAACTTATTGATGTGTTAATAGGTACAGCCATACTAAGATCAATACTATATATCATTACTTACCTCTTGATTAATAGAGAAATATGCTTAATAATGAATGGAAAACACTCTCCTTCTTTTAACCCATATTGCTCTATTCCACAAGGTTCCCCATTAAGTGCCCTTCTATTCACCATTTGCATAAACTCACTCCTTAAAAAAATTGAAAAGAATATACCAGGCATATACATAACTAGCATAAATATTAATATATCATGCTTGGCATACATGGATGTCATCACAATATTTTTAACAAACCAAAAAAACAATTACCCTTGCTGTTACAAATACTAGCAGAATATTCAAAGAACTATACACTTCCATTTAATATGGATAAATCATGTGTATGGAAAATCTTCAATGGACATTCTTTCGAACATTTTTTTAAAAGGGAAACCTACTTCTTTCTTGGGTTTTCCATTCCATCTAAACTGTACTGTAATGTGAGTAAACATACAGAATTTACTCAAAATAAAAATAGAAAATATAATAAGCTCACTCATGAAAACATCTTTCTATTTATTCAAAAGTATCATTATTTAACATGCTTATTATTACAAGAATAATATACTATACTTCAATCATTATATATGCATTCTCAAGAAACCTTCCATTTCTGCTTAAACATTATCATTTAGCCTGAGAATATTTGTACACATTAATTTTTTATATAACTTGGTTGTTTTTTTAGAAAGTCTTGCATTATAAATAACCATTTTGAACTATATTGCAATAAGTTATTATGCAATAAATTGTTATGCTAAAGGAATATTTATTATTGAAAAAGAAAAGAACATTTTTATTGTTTGGAATAAATGTCATCTATCTAAAGCATTTACTTCTATGTCATGCCAAACTCAACATCATTTGATACAATGTAACTATGAACTGCACTATATTTTGTTCCTATCCCTCTTGTGTTCAATGTCTATAGCGTATAATAGCTCACCTTTTACTGATAACCATTGTTTAGAAGAGAATATAAAAAAATAAAATTATTACCTTGATAGTATAATTACATAAGTTCACTTTTGCTTTATTTTTCAAAATTATAAATCTAGTTATAGCCTAACTAATGCAGATATAAACAGCGTTATACAAATATAAATTGTATTTGCACACCTGTATAATTAACAAGCGCATATACTTATGTTTAGTTGAGTTTCTGATGACATGGCATCTTTAAGATAGTAGTCGGAAGAAAATATTTGATCTCATCATTGTTGATTACTTTCTTACCCAAATTATTTTAGCTTCATTATAAAATAATAGATTCTATATAGAGAGATTAAATAAGATTATCTGTTGCTGAAACTTAATATTGTATAGATTGTGAATTTGTTAAATATTATAAAACATTATTGTCAGTTTATTTTTCAATGTTGGCAGTTAAAAATAATTAATTGTGCATTTATCCTGATACTTGAAATCATCTTTGTTTCATTTGCAAGCTAACGCTTTATGTTTTTTAATTTTTTTTATTTTTATTGTTATTATAAAAATAAATTAGCTTCCTTTATTTTTTTAATCCTTCTGAACAACTAATTCTCTTTTATCTTTAATCAGTTGCTCTTTTACGTTTTATTCATTAAAAACAAAAAAGAAGAGCAAAATAGAAAGACCAGGTGTTACCAAATACTGATCTGTTGAACTAAACTGGACAATAAAAACGGAAATCTCACCTCCTTCTGTCAAAAATAGCATTCTTTTCTTAAACAAGAGCTCCCAACACTTTTGAAAAAAAGTTATTTAGTTATTTGAAGCAAATAGTTGTTGAAGAGGGACCCCTGTACAACTTATTAGATCAGTTTGCTTTAAAACAGAACCCAAATTAAATTACAGTGAATGATTATTTTTAGTAGGTAGATTTAGTGAAAAATTTAAAAAAGAATTAGGATGCTTTTAAAACAGTGTAACAAATCTTAGTAATTTTAAATATTAATTTTTAAAATAATTTATATTTTTACTTAAATATTTATATTCATTTAATATATTTATGGATAAATAAGTAATTGTTTAATGATAGTAATTATAATAATTGTTACTATTGATTATCTCTGGGAGTTTGTAAAAATACATTTGCTGGTGTCAAAATTGTGATCATAAAAAATTGTTTTGTTGGTATGGTTTTCCTTGTGCCCAGTATAAGTTGGTTTCTTATGCATATATATTCAGATTATTTAGCATGGTTCATAAGATGGCTAACGCTCATCTATCAATTTAATAGAAAATTATAGATCGTTTCCAATTTATGTAAAGATTATTTGAAACTTTATATAAATCCTTTTTTTGTGTTTGTTGGACTTTTGCAACAATCTTAGTTTCATTCTAAATTCAAATCTTATTAGATAAAATAATTGGAAGAATGAATGATTAAACATTATCAGCAAATATGCAAATGAGTTTTCTGATTGCTAAAATGGTATGCAGAACATTTTTAGACAAATTCATTATCAGGCATTGTCTCATCTAAGTTAATTTATGAATTAACTTTTTTTGTTTTTTGAAATATTGTTTATAAATTAAATTAGAATGTCAAAATGATAAACCATTAATTCTGATAAATTTCTGACATGTATACGTACAGTAGTACCCTGTATTCTTGTCATTTGTCCCAAGCTAAAGTTTGGATATCACAATTAACTGATAAAATAATTAGCTTTATATAATATGCATTTGAGTACAGTTACATAAATGTTTGTGCATGTTGTATGTATATGTATGCTGTAAGCAAACAGTAAGATTTCTTATAATGAATGTAATTGGTCCCTGAATTTTGTTCATTGTAGCACATAATAAAATATGTGTACATAGGAGTTATCTTTTTTTTTAATGGAAGCTCAGAAAAAAAAGAGCAGATCAGGGCTTTGTGTTCATTTTAGTTCTAAAACTAAGAAAGTTTGAATTCCTATGATTCTAGATCAGCAATTGCCAATGACATAATTTTAATAGTCTGCCAAGAAATTCAGATATTATTTAAATTCACTAAGCTCATGTAATAAAATTTTTAAATAAAAAATAAATTTTGTTTAAGCTGTATTATTATATGTAAAATAGAACAAGAACATTATATTACTAATTGATTTGTTATAAAATACTACTGTGACTTGAAAACATCTACTTCAAAGGCATTTAATTAACCCCTACTCGATCAGCAGCATAGAAAAAGTAACAAAATAAAAATACCGAATTCTGTACAATTATTGACTAGGCATCAAATTTGATTAGAATCTTCTTTACATATTGCTGTGACATCATTAGAGCCAAGGATTAGTAAAATAATTTTAAACCAAGGCCAACAAATGTTGCACTAATTTTTAATGTATATTACTATTATTTATTATTATTTTTGTGTTAAAATTAAAATTATTAATAAATATATATGTATATCATACTCAATGCTCATATTAATTCGTACTTTTAAAAATTATGTTAGTGGTCTGCAATATCTAAAAGGTTGCTGCTGTTTTAGATGACCTATTAAAAATATGTGAACTAGAATTGAAATTTATTATTAAGTGGTGAAAAAATGAATATATAACTTGACAGTTACCATCAAAAAATACTTCTTGCTCTATTACATTTTAAAGATGACTTCATGCATAGAAGGATTAATAATTTTAAAATGGTATCTAATGTGACAACTAATTACTGATTGCTTACTAAATTAAAATCAATTATTTTATTAATGAGAGAGACTTCAGTATTTTATGATGAAGTTTCAAGAATTACAGAAAAGTTTATGATTCTAAATTATGTGATGTTCAATAAAGTTTTGTCTAGGAATATCAAAATAATGGAAAACTTTCAGTAGCAGAATGTGTCTTGGTTTTTATGCAGAGATTTTTATATATTAAAGATAAACTTCTGCATAAGAACTCTTTGTGAAAAATTGAAAATAATTCAAAACTCATATAAACAAATTCATGTGGATTGCAAAAATATATGAATTTAAAGTTTAAAATATATGATCTTTATTCTTTGTTATCTGATTTTTTTTTTATGAACAACATTTCTGGAAATTCATTATGTTTTTCCAGAATGCAATTCATAATGTAATGTATGTCTACAATTGCTTGAGTAGTTTCTTTTTTTAGTCTTTATTCAGGGATGAAGATTGAAAAATATTCTAAAGCTCTGTGCCAGGTTGTTGGCACATTCAGCATATCACATTTATATGAAAGGTTTTAAATCTCAAACCAAGATGATGTAAGATTTATGTCAAGATAACACAATTTATATATGACTTTATACAATTTTTATAGATTTGTGTTGATATGACCATAATACCAAATTTGTAATGCAATTTATTTTTTCATTCAAATTTTTACTTATTTCGTTTTCAGTATAGAAGTATATATTTGCACAACAAAGATATATATGGTGCACAGAGGTTGTACTATGCTTATTACACTAACTAAGTTAATGGCACCAAACATTCTACTCCCTAATATTTTAATAGTGTTTTGTCATATACCTATACATATTTATATCTTAAAAAATCCTTATTGTATAATTATTAACATATCACTGAGGCCAATGATATGAGTTTGAAACTGAAGCCTGTTAAAACTTTGAAATTTTTTCAGATGGCAAAAATATTTCAGGAAATTTTCTTGAAGTAGCTTGCATATAGATAATCTAACTAGTTATTTAATATTGGACAATAAATTGAGTATGTAACTATTCTTACCTTAAACATAAAACAAAATGGAAAACTGCTGAAACTCTCATCATTAGCAATTTGCAAACTTAATAATAGCTTTTTTTTTTTTTTTTACTGTTAGTCTATGTAGGATTGCAGGAAACACATTTTATCTTCAATGAGTTATTTAAATATTGATTTATTTTTTACACATAAAAGCCCAAATAAATTCCATTAAATTATTTTTTAAATAGTTCACTACAGGACAAAACCTTCTACAATAATTTTACACAGTGAAGCAATGAAGGAGGAAACATAGTGTATATCAGGCTCGTCTATTGCTAATTGATCAAGATTTTATATGTTTTCTATCCTTATTTTACATTCTAGATAAAAATTGTGTAAAGGAGTATTTAATTACAATTTTCATGAAAAAAAATTTAATTGTAGTATGTGATTTTTAAAAGTAAAAAGTGATGACTTTCTATACATTTTCAAAATTTAATTGTTGTTTATAATATCTATTATCTATAGAAATTATTCTTATTGTGTAATATAAAGTGTTATAACATAATTCAAGTCAAATCACTAGACATCTAGGACTTACTATAAATTGGTATATATTAATAGCCTGTTGTATATCAATTTTAGGGTTGAGATAGATAATATAAAGAGAGTAACTGCTATTTATATCAAGAATGAATTTTATTATATGAAAAAAGAATTACATAACTCTTGAACAACATCTAAAAGAATTATAAACTATTAGTTATAGAGAAAAGCGTAATAATCTTTGAGAAATATTAATGAAAGATCTTAATTTTTCGTTCATTTCACATGAGCTACATAAATTGGACCATTATCATTATTTAGAAACAAGGCTTACACCATAGTATGAACTGATTCTTCAAAATGCTTCATTAATCCGAACATGCAAATTATGATGGTTTTATATTTGGGAAAAAGTACATTCATGACATATTTTTAACTATCCATTGCTCAGTTTTTATGCTCATGACACCATATCACACTTGAAATAGGTAACTTTAAAAACAGTAGTACATTTGATTATAAAACTAGTGATAGACTATTTAATTAGATACTGGAGCATTTAAATGTGCTAAGTTTTGAAATGATTTTCTTCTCACTGGCTTTTTTTTATTGCAATTTTTAAAAATATCCATTGATTCATGGCAGTAAAAGATTTTTGACTTATTTTATAAATTGGCATATGATACTGGCTAGAATCAATTCATGTTAGAAATCATTACTTATTAAGAAGAATTGATAGATATTTTTAAAGGATTGTAATCAAAAAGTCACAAAACCACATAGATTTCCATGCAGTACTAGTGTTAGAATTTTGAACACAATTATGTCCATTGAGATTCCTCATTAAAGCGCTAAATAATGTATATAATTTTGAAAAGTGAATGCTTAATTAATTTAGTTAGTTTTCAAAAATTTGTTCTTTTTTAAATTTTGACAGTTCAAACATTTTTCTACATACATTTAAAATCTATCCTCCTGAAGGGTTCTTTTTGTAAAAGGAAAAACAAATTTTATATTGGTTTGTTTTTTCATTTTTATATTATAGGTTATTAAAATATAGGGTGGACCACATTTCCAGAAAGATGGAAAAAATGCAACATTTTACAACTATCCAGGTTACCCCTATTGTTTGAATCATCATACCAACATATACCAGAATTTGATACTTTAAATTATTTTTGTATAGTTCATTCATAAACTTCCAATATCAATCAAAATTATTTTTACTTAATTTCAGTGGATCTGAAATTTATGCAGACGTCATTTATGACACTTTCATTTTAATAGATATTTAGTGTAAAGAAATTTTATTGAAATTAATACTAAAAATGGTAAAGATAACAATATAGTCACTAATAAGAATTATTTTTTTCTTATTGCTTGCTACTACCATTTTTCTTTTAAAATCATTTTACTTTTTTTAACCCTTTCATGCAACCACATGCTATTCCATCATAATTGTTACATCTGTTTTAATTTGTTTTTCCCTACTATTTTTCCAAGCTTGTATTTATTTTTATTAACAAATTTCTAGAGTATCTAACAAAAAAAAAAATTAGCATGTAGTTAAAAAAATAAATTCTGAAAGGATAGATTTAAGTACAGAGTTGCAATTTAGCTTCACCTGAACAATTAGTTTTTTTCTTTAATTTCTTAGTATTTATTATATATTTTTAATTTATTATTTTTAAAAAAAAAACATTTATATATATGGTTTTGTTTTTTTGTGTGTGTGAAAAGTAACAATTTAAGTTAACAAATATGAAAAATTGAAAATATTAAAAAAAAATATTTCATTTTTTTTTTAAAAGATAAATATATAAAGTAAATATGTGCAGATTTTTTTTAATAAAAATAAACAGTAATGAATTGGGTTGGAATGTACACAGGTACACTAAAACCTTCTACTGTGAAGAGGCTGCTCAACATCTAATATTTTCAAATCTATTTCAGTTCTTGATCAGAGAAGTATTGTGCATTGTTTTGTTTCAATGGTTTTATCCTGGATTGATGTTATTAATTATTCTTTTAATGTTGTTATGTCTAATTTAAGAGTTTATTTTTAACAATAATGAATCTATTTTATTTTTCATTTTTTTACCTAGATGTCAGATATAAGAACAGCTCTAGTTTGTCACTCATTGCATAATGTGATAAAAATTTTGTATGTTTTGTTTGTCAAGATAAAAGGTACATTTTCATGGTTTTTTTTTTTAATTTTTATTTTTTCATTCAAAACATATTTTCATTTATTTCAATGATAATAAACATAAAATAGTTTTATTAATTACTAATGTTTTTAAACACTAAAAAATCCTTATAGTGGAAAAAAATTTTTGTACAATGTTAGTGAAGGCAGATGTAATTTTTTTTCTTGATATAATACTAATATCTTAAAATTTTAAAAACTTTCATCGTTTTTAGTAAGTTTAAAGCATTTAAATGCTAATTAAAATATGATAGAAAATAGTTTAATTTTTGTACAAACTCTATTCAAATTGAAGCATATATATGTGATAAAATTAAGCATTTACTTGACTTAGTTATATTTAATAAGCTTGAAAAATATTAAAAAATATTGCAGTCCATTTTTTTTCTTTTATTAGTACATTACAATTATTGTTATCATGCCATTTGTTTTCAAACTATTGTGAAGACAATGAAAGAACAATAATAGCAAATCATATATAAAAATATACATTTTAAATATATATAAAAACACAAGGCAGATGTTTTTAACATGATAAAATTTAAAATTATACATAATTTAGACATCAGGAAAAATAATTGGGAAATAAATTGGGGGGGGGGGGATTATATATGTGTGTTCTGGACTCAATTCTGTAGATGCCCTTATGTGATTGCAATTAATTGATTACTATGTTCTAGAAAACTTTTTACATTTTTTTTTTTAAGTTGGAAAATTAATGAAATACAAAAGTTGCAATGCCTATACAATGTTAAATTAATCCATTTCATGCATTCTTACTTGCACAGATGGTCAACAATCATTTCCCCCCGAAATTATAATCATAGTGAAAATATTTGTCCTGAGAATTAAAAAATCAAAATTCATTTAAAATGGCACTAAAGCATAAGCTAATAATGGCAGCAATTCTGCCAACCCTAAAACAAGTTATGAAATGGTTCATTTTTTAAATATTGATTTCTGGCTTTATACAACTTTCCTTTATTTGTTATAAATGACTAGATGCCACTCGTTTTGTTAAGTTTTTTCCTAAAGTTTTTGTGTAAGTTAATTTTTTCTGGCATATCATATTAATAGGAACATTCTTTTTCAGTCTTCATTGAATAATATTTACATATTGTTGATGTAACTTTAGCAGTTTATAAATAATCTTAGCATGAATTTCTTTCATTAATTATTTTTATCTTTTTATTATATTGCAAATTAATAATTTAATCTGTTTGAATATCTGTTAGCCTCAACATATAAGTATTTTCAATTATTTTCATGTTATCTTATATCTAAAACACTGTGACAGAATTACTATCTTCATTAACTTTGCACTTTGAAGATATTATAAATGAAATTTTTAGTTTCTAATTTCCACATCAAGATAATAAGTACAAATGTCTGCCATGGATAATACTACTACTGACTTTATGTAAGAATATGTGAGTGAGGCAAGAAAATGGTTGCCATTATATGAGTCTCTAATTTTTTAAAAATATTTTATTTTAAACCATGGATTATTGAATCTATAGGTTTTAAAAGCATAAATATGGCATTCGTACTGAATTTTATTGACATTATGATTCTAATTTTGAATTTATTATTATATTTTTATACTACTATTTTTTTCAATTCTTGTGTTCAATACTATCCAACCTTAAGTAATCCAAGACAACATTTAAAAAAAATTATCTGAGGACTGCATTCAAAATAATAAATACAATACATATATTAAATTATTGAGAAGACCTACTCTTAGTTAAGTTTAGCAGGCATTTCAAATATATCATAAAAAAGGAAAAGTTATGGTGTTTATAAAAGTTTTTATTGAAATAGTAGACAAGATACTATAATAGTTTAAATTATAAACATCAGATAATAATATCAACATCAATACCAATAATATCAATAGTGATAAAATATCTAATAAGCATTCAGTTCAAATTATTTTATTTTTTTCTCTTAAAAATCCAAAATGTCTAGGCAAGCTAAACAAACCCTCACTGCAGACCGCATATTGGACAGGTCTGCTCTAGCTGATAATTTATTCTTATATATATTTATTGATTCATCACAGAGGCAAAACTCTCCCTCCATACAGTAGTGTCACTCAGTGTAAGAAGGTTTGTGCATAAAATCTCTATCTAGTGCTTACTCATCCAATATCTCCAGACTAGTTTCTAGCTTGTAGCTTTCATCAGTGAGGAGCCTTAGATTTTATGTAAAAACCTTCTTACCATCCATTGATTACTCTGACTTGCACTGAGTTTGCCTCTGTGAAAACTGCTCATGTAAGCATAAAGAATGGTAATCATGTGATATTTTGATTCCTACTTGTGCCAATATTAATTTATTGATTTTATGGAAAATTTTTAATTCTGAAGTGAATGGTCTGTAATTGTAAATCATAAATATATAAACACATATGGAATTGTGGAATTGGAAGGTATAATATTAATTGAATTTTTCAAAAAAAGAAGAAATGATTGAAGATTCTTTTATGAAAATTATAGATTTCACTTACAAGATACTATCAATTTTGTTTTACTAAAGCAATTTCAATATATACATGTAAGATTTCAAGAACTGTTTTAAACAAATTTATTAATTTCCATTTGGCTTCATGAACTTTTGATATTGAGACTTGATTTCTGAAGCCAGATAAGCATTAATGAATTGGTTTTTCTCACATGCTTCAACTTTGTATAAAAATAGAATGGAATAAAATCTTGTGTTAGATGATAGATTTGTAAAAAATTCTTTTTTGTTTATTTTGCTATCATTTCATGATTTTTTTTTATTCATATTTGAGGACATCTAGAGAAAGATAAGATTTTTGATTGTTAGAATAAACTTGATTTTAATATAAAACTATAATTTAAATATAACATACTCTGAGAAAAAAGTTAGAAGGAAATTAAATTTTCATTAAATTTATAGATTAAATAATAATAAAAAATCTTGGGTTAAATTATACTTTTTGTTAATAAAATTATAATTTATTAGTCTTTCTGTCCTATAGAATATTATAGATTTTAAGCCACTTTTTTCATTTTAAATGAAGATAAAGATTAATTTGAATGATTTATGTAGCAAATTTATATTTTTCCCCTGGAAACTTAATAAGAACTCTGTGCCAGAGGTTGTAAGTCAAGGCTAGGGCACGTCCCTGATGACAGTAAATTCACCTCCTTCACACATGGTGAATATGATTGCTGGACTTTTTTTATTTCTAAAATTAAAAAAAAAATAAGTGTACAACTTTTCATTTTCTATTAAATCAGTCTCAGTAATTACATTTTTTTTTAATATTAAGAGATCAAATTGAAACTGGCAACTTGTATCTATACCCTATAACTTTAGCAATGCCCTCTCTCCTCCTTAGTTTTTATTCTCCTGTCACAGGTTCAAAATTAAATAGTGGTTCTCTAGTTCAAAAACTCTTTGTGCTTTATTCATTGAATAACCTTTCTTAAATCAAATTGGGATAGGTTTTAATGCTCCCCAGCAGCTGTAAAGTAACAGAAATTGAGAAAGGGTTTCTCATTTGAATTTGGGTTTTGTTTAGCCCAGTTTGTGATTGATAGAAGTGTTAGTTTTTTTTCGCCCAATCAGTGAAAAAAAAAAAAGTAATATGAAGCCTTGATATCACTTTGTACATTTTTTTTTTGTTAAAAGGAAGAGTAATGAAAAGTTGACTAATAGGGTTTCTTCCATTATTAATTTTAAAACTATTAACTAACCAGGAGTAAGATTGTACATGAATAAAATTAAAATATTCCCTGGAAGAGAAAGCAAATTAGAATTTAAATGGTTTTTTGTGTTATAATTTTAAAAAAATGTGATCATCTCTTGTAATTTGTGTGTGCATGTATATATATATGTGTTGGTGCATATGTGCCATATGGATCATGCTGGAATGGTAGTGTGTCTGTTTACTATTCCATGACCAGTCTTCATGTTGAAAATTTTATATATTTTTTTAAGATTCCTATCAGGACTAGGATTTTTTTTAAGTAACCAGCACACATCTAATTCAGCTAACCTTCAAATATTGTTTACTAGGTATCTTGCTGTTTTTATTTTGGAATGAAATATGGTTGAAAAACCATCCAAATTTTCTCACCATCTAATAATTGGAAAGGCTGGCCAGTAATTTCTTTTCCTTCACTTTTAATAATTTATGTGTGTTCATTGTAAGAGCCTTCTTTGCTATGCAGTGGGCTATAATGTTAACCTTTTTATATATAATAAGATAGATATTAGTTATCCAAAATGAGTCCAAGGGCAGTTTAGAGAATCAAATTGTTAATGTAACTAACTTACTTGAGAATATCCAGATTATATGAAACAAAATATAATTGAAGTAATGTATTAAAAATGTGAAGTATAAAAATATAACTTGATTTAGGAAATGGTTTGTAAATAATAACAACTAAAATGTTTTGAAGAAATCTACACTCATATTTCAGTTAGATGTATTCCAAAAATCAGAATGCTATACAAAATAGTTCTAAATTATTAAGTTAATTTAAGGCGTATAAAGCTAGATAAATTGAAAAAGGAATCTCTATATAAAACATATATGAAATTTTATTTATTAAATAAATTGTTAAATTTTATGATTTTTATAATTGCTGTATAAAAAGTTTATAATATTTGAAAATTATAAGTAGTAATTTTATTAAATTATTATATTGTTTGTTTTAAATGAAAGATCAGACTCTTCATTCAACTTCAAACATAAAAACTTGTTTAGAAGATATATAGATACATTTATATATATAAGTTTATATATGTGTACAATATATATTTCTTTAAACATTTTATCTGTGAGTTGAATTTTTCCCCAATTTAAAATCATAATCTATAGTTGTAATAAAATGATATATAAAGAAAGCAGACATCATATTATTATAAGAAAGCAATATATTAATGCTAAATCACAAGGCTTGTAAATGCAAGTTCAATCTATTTAATAAGTGACTGTTTACTGCCAGTTGCTTTTTATTATGAAATTAAAGAGATACATTGTTTAATTGAATGGGAAGTAATAACAAATGAATATTTTATACATATTGTGTATATGTAACTTGTTCAAGTTCTTAAAGTTAACATGATGTACATAACAGTCCTGTTTGAGTTGGTTAAACTTTTTTTTTTTTAAAAAAAATCTGCTGGAAATCCTGCAAAAAACTTGTTATTCTCACTATTGATCCACACTGTAATGATCAGATTAAAGAATATTATTGCCTAATCATTTGATTTGGGGGAATACCCTAGAAGATATGTTAGTATTTTTTTCCTTTTTTATTTATATTACAGCATATATGGATCCCAGCTGAATTGTTTGTGTATAGTAGTTTGATAATATCTCATATTTTATCTTATCACATAGTAAGAATCCTGAATTTAATAAGCTTTGACATTAGTTTTTAATAATTCGCAGATCAAGGAGTTTAAAAAAATTCTCAGCTACAAACTTCTCAAACAACCTTAGGATGGTTTTCATTTAGCTGATCCTTAACAATATATAACTAGCTGTCAAACATTTATGGGTGAATACTGGAAAATATTAGCTAAAGATTCTCTGCATAGTACTTGAATTTCTCATGAACTTATGTGCAATAAATCATTCATTATTATTATTTAAATTATCACAATAACCAAAGAGTGTTGGTGCTTAGAACATAAAAAACATATGAATGTGTTATGAGGAATCCATGATTGTAATATGTATGAGAGGGTTCATAAATCTGCAGGCACAGATTTTATGATTTACCTTTATCTTTTATCCTAAACTTGCTCATATGAATACCAACATAGTAATTATGAAAATTTATATATAAATTTTGATGTATGTGCAATAGTATTAACAAATTCTAATTATTTTTTTAAAATATAAATTGGTGAATTTATTAATTTCATTATTGTCCAGCCTCTAAGCACTCTAGTTTGTGTAAGCTTGTTTAGATTTTATCATTACATAAATTTAAGGTCACATGGTAGTTAGCATACTTATTTGCCATATTCATAACCTGGTATTTTGACCTTGTTTGAGTCAAGTTAGGAAATTTATTTAGATTATAGCAAGCTTACAATTTTTTTTTTTTTTAGATAGTGGTGCCCATCACTAATCCAGCTGGTCATCCAGTAAATTAAATGAGTAACTGAAGTGTTTATTGCTCTGAAGTTTGATTTATGAAATTTGATCTTCAATCTGTCATTTTACCACTGCATTAAATTATACAGGGTGATCATCCAGTGCTGCCTAGTAAATGGATATCTAGCTATTGCTATTCTAGGTATCCTTAATATAAGTTATTCATATAAGTATTGATACAATTTGTAATATTGATCAGCATTAAATTAATTAATTGCTAAGCATTTTTAGAAAAATTCAAACTTTATTTAAACTTTAGAATACATTGGACTTTTAGAAATAGCATACAGATTAGTAAATAGCATGTTTTGAGTGGTTGTATACATTAATCTGTGTTATTATAAACAGTTGAATGTATTTGAAAAGTTTAAATAAAATTAGAATTTTTCTAAAAACATTTAACATCTAATATTCAATTATGGAAATAGTTTAACATATAATTTCAATTATAATACCATCATCACACATTTTCAGACAAGCAAAATATTCAGTAAAATTGATTTAGCATATAATGTAAATAATATATTTTTCAAATTAAAAATTAACACACTAGTATTACAAAGTGACTAAATAATGTAGCTTTATGGATGCTGTGCTCAGACTATTAATGGAATCAACAAATTGCAGATAGTGGAATAACCTTCAAGCAAAAGGATTAACTGTAAATGAATGGCCAATAAATAGTGTCTAAATAAGAGTACTTCTTGCTGTCTTATAGGATAAAATGTTGATACATCAAAAGCTAGAAACTGTTTTGGATAAAAAAGTTTTTTTTCTTCCTGTCTTAAGTGAACTTGGATGCCATGAGATTTTCATGCCATCACATTTAGCTATGCTAATGATTGTGAGGAGATTCCTGTTCCTTTTTCATTTTTTTGATAAAATCCTTAAGAATTAGAAAAGCAATGAAATGGATACTAACAGTCTTTAGTTTGTAATATTTCTTAAAACAGTACAGTCATTTATAAGTTAGGTTGGAACTGAATTTGGTACAGGATTTTCAGCTGGGCAAAGATTGTATGTGTAGAAATAACTTTTTAAAGATCTCCCTACCTACCATAAAATGGAATTTAGAAAAGATGGTTTGAAAATAATCTGTCTACACAGTCCATTTAATTTGTTAAGTCTGATAAATTACTAATTAAAGTGATAAAAAATAAGTCATATTATCAGTCATAATAGTAAAGTAGGAGGCAGAATTAGTACTATAGGCAATTATTATAATTAATTTTTTTCCAAATATAGATACATGGAATGGGAGAACTTTACTTGATATAAACTTTTCATGACCTGAATGGAAAATAGCATTGGTAATTCTTTAAAAATTGGCTACTGCATGAACATGAGATTTAGAAAATTCATAAAAAAAAGATTATTTTTTTTACTGAGTAGCATTATTTCAGTATTGCCACTAAGAGGTCATTCTTTTTTTTTTTTTTTTGGAGACTTTAGATTTTGGCCGAAAGTTGTTGGAAATAATGATATTGGTGCTGTGAAGTCAAATTGCTGCTGTGATTGAATTTCTATTCAATATATGGATCAATTATCTCAACACCATGTTTAGGCAGAAAAATTGCTATAAAGAAATATAGATGCATTTATATTCAAAACAATGGCATTTAATAGATTTTACTATGGCCAGGAATCAAAAGAACTATATATTATATGAGTAGTTACAAATGAAAATTATTGGTTAGATCATAGATTAATTTGATCCAAAGTTAAAATGGTAGTTGCATTAAAAATAGGTTTTATTCCAATTATACTCGCAAGAAAATTGATGTTTGATTTTGGTAAGCATCTCCAAATGTGATAAATTTCAACTTATTAATAAATACTAAAATTGTTAATTTGGATTTTCAGTTTATTATGTTTCTGAGACATAGATTATTCTTAAGTTATTATGCTTCTGAGGCACAGATTATTCTTAGAAAAATAAATTATGGGCATAAGTAAAACTATTTCTTGTGACCATTGAAAAGAAAATCAACTATGTTAAATGCGAGCCATATGATAAAAACTTTGAAAAAATAAGGACCATCTTATTTTCAAATAGTCTTTATCTTGTGGCTGGAATGAGAATATCCTCACATTTAACATCACTGATTTAATATTGTGTATGGTACTAGTGAGGAAAGTTTATTATCTTCTAAATACAATTACAGTCTGACACTTCACTATTAAAATTCATTGATCATTATATAGTTTAACATCTGCTAATATTAATATGAAATAAATTATATTTTATAAATGTTAATAAGATTATTAAAAGAAATGGATGTAAAGTGAATGATGTAATATATTCACATTCTCATTTCAAGATCCTTAAGATTGGCCTATATAAGTGCATTGAGGTTTGAAAATAATATGGTTGTTTTTATTTTCTCAATTTTTATCTTATGACTAGAAAAAGAAAATTCTCACATTTAACATTGCTGAATTAATATTATGGACGGCGCTAGTGAGGAAGGTTTATTACCTTTTAAATAGAATTAAAAAGAAAATCTTAACTTGTTTCTGACAATGATATTATTATTAATGATTTGATTAAAAGGAAATCTACAGTATTTTTTGTTTGGCAAAGTAATGTAGTGAATGTAGAACTTTATTGTCAGTATAGAAATTTAAAGATAGAAGTTTCTGTGTTAAAATTGCAAATTCAGTAGGGTCATGGTTACTTCAGATTGTTTTGTGATATATTGAAAGGTATTTATGGATTTGAAAAATGATATCACAATCTGATTAAATCCATCAATGCTAATTTCTTATGATGACAATATTTCAATCAGATGAAAGGAGTATTTCAATTATCTTTTTAAGAATGTTACAGGAATTGAATTGATGACTTTTAGTGATGTATTCATTTTATTTATTTGTTCAAAGATATCCAGTTTACTGAAGTTAAAACAGCTTTTTTTTAAAAATTATAAAAATGGAAAAATTACAAGTTCTGACAAAATGTCTGAGAAAGTTTTACAATATGATGGAGATATGTTAGCATCAAAAATATTAGAAATTTTTAAGAATATATCAACTTGTGTAGTCATGCTGTCTGATCTTAAAGGTACTTTTCTTGTTCCAATTTTTGAAAATAAAGAAAATAGACAGGATTGCAATAATTATTATCAAATGTTATTGTTATATATGATAATCAAGATATTTTCAATGATTTTGTTGAATAGATTATTTCCAGTCATTAATGAATGATTGCCAAAGATTCAGTATAGTCTTAGACAATATAGTAGATGGTTTTCTGTTGCTAAGAAAATGCAAGAAAAGTGAGAATAAAAGAATAATTTGTACATTGTTTTTATTGATTTGGTCAAGGCATTTGATTCAATTAACTGAACAGATCTCTAGCAAATTAATTGGTTGTTCATCAAAATTTATTCTCATTATACAGGTAGAGGATTTGTTATTACTACTGATGTAAAATGTGAGGCATTTGAAATGAAACTGATGTTAGTCAAGGATGTGTACTAATTCCAACTTTGTTTTTAATTGTATGGCAGTTGTTTTTAGAATTGTTTGTAGATGGATTAATGAATCAGGAATGAAGACAGTATAAATCCCTAGGAATCTTTTGGTAACTTTTTAAGTAAAAAAAACTTAGATGATGAGGTGTAGCACAGACTTTAATATGCTACTACAGCTTTTCACAAATTAAAAAATAGGATATTTTATCACAATGAAATAACTATTGCAGTTGGATTAATTGTATACTGAGTTTTATTAATTTATTTGTATGCAAATGGGACTTGGACATTTTATTGAGAACATCAAAGTGTTAGAAAATTTTCATTTAAGAATGGATTCTCTATTAAATTATAAAAATACAATGGCAAGATCATAAGATCAATCAATATGTCTTTGATTTTTCTGGATATGATACCAAAGAGTCCATAGTTGTAAAATCATATCTTTATTGGTTTGGTCAGGTAAAATGAATGAGCAATATAAGATATCTTAAAAAAATATTTTATTGTGAATTTGATTAAAGATATTCTAAAGAAGTGCAATGTTGGTTATTTTCATTCGAAGGATATCATGAGGATAGAATACATTAGGCAGCTATAATTAGATATGGTGTTGATCTCTTTGAGAATGAAACATTCATGGTAGAGGTTCAAAGACTATCATAAAATATCAAAACAAATGGACCAACATCTCTACATGGGCATATATTTGTGTTTCTTGGTTATATAGTTATCATAATACTCATCTCTAGTGTATTATTGTTTTTGTTTTTTTTTGCTTGGAGTGATTGCTGCTACTGACTTTAAAAAGTACATATTTGAATGATTGTGTATATTCTTTTTTAAAGCATTTTTGTAGTAATGAATCAACAATTGCAACTAAATTGAGAACTGACTGCATGATATATTATTATATGCTAAAGCAAAAAAAAAAAAGTATTTATTTTGGTAATCATAATAATGATGAAACAAAGTATCATGTACTAAAGTGTAAAATCATAGAAAACTTTTGTAATTAAAGAATTATTGGATTTTTAAAAAAAAATTGTGTCAATTAATTAGAATTGTTGCCATCAAACTCTTTAATTAAATTAAAATATTGTAATTAAATCTTCTAAAATTAGACAAATGCAAAGACTTGAGAAA
The DNA here is from genome assembly GCA_028023455.1 of Epiperipatus broadwayi. Classification (NCBI taxonomy): domain Eukaryota; kingdom Metazoa; phylum Onychophora; class Udeonychophora; order Euonychophora; family Peripatidae; genus Epiperipatus; species Epiperipatus broadwayi. Next base: position 529,659 of record JAQFVV010000216.1, read on the forward strand.
ATATTAAATTTAATTTTTTTTTATAGTGATTCTTTTTATTGTTATATTAAATCTCAAAATATAAACAATTTTATTCCAAAACAATAAATTGAGTTGTAATTAGATGTTGGATTATTTCCATCATCAAATTTTAATAGTTAAATGTTTTTAGAAAAATTTCAAGTTTATTCAAACTTTTTAAATACTTTGAATTGTTAGTAATAAGTACATATTAATTTTTCACAAACATTTAATTATTAATATTAGTCTAACTTGTAATTACAACTAAAACATCATCATAAATTTTCACACAAATAAGAAATGGAGAAATTTCTTTCTGGCTAAAAAAATATCAAAATCATTATTAGCAAATCTTTTGAATTGCTTACTATTACAATAGAATAATTAAATTTATATTTAAGAAATTCTTAATATATATCTATGTTGAATTTTTTTAAAAAAAATAATTGATCTCATCTTGAGTATTTTGTTATTAAATAGTTTACATTGTTGTTCAAAAGGCTGTTAATGATATATATTCAGAATGAATGTCTATTATAATTTGTTATACTATAGTGTTCAGGTATGATGAGGTATCAAAATCCAGATCTTGTAAAAAAAACAATCCAATTTTCCTGTATTATAATTGTGTGGAAATATTTGCTCATAATCACTAGTTTTTTCTTCTTATGAAAATAATAATACAACATTTGACATGATATCATTCAAAATATTCTTTATTCCACTAGCAAACAGTTTTCATGTGACATCTACCAGAAGAGAAATATTATGTTTAACAATTTTTTGTCTCACCCATGATTGAACTGTGAATTGTCAGTTGAATTAAATAATAACTATGTTTTCATACTCATTAGTAAGACAATCTTACAGCAAAACTGACAGTTCTTTTTTCTTGGAATCAAGTGTGCCTAGTTTTTTGGAAGCTTAATACTTTTATAATAATATTTGTGTTCTTATATAGAAATTTATTAAAGATTAAATTGCAATATTTATTGTATGAAAATTGTTTTGTACATTTTACAGATTGAGATATACATTTACTCTGTGAAAAGTGAAGTACTTGAAGAAATAATTAGTCATATACAGATTATGGTGTTTGTGCTAAACATCCAAATATTCATGCAAGAATAAAACATGAGATTTGCTCACTTTTTAGAATATGAATGTCATTACTTTCTTCTATTCATTGATTTGTAGAGTATGCCATATTATGTTAAATTGATGGGGAGGGCGGATATGTAAACAATCGTATGGAAATTTCTGAGAGATCACGCTACATCTATGCAACAAAGTGGCAGTTTGAATATAAGTTCTATTCGTTTGGCCAAATCGATATATATATATTATTTTCCTTGGTAGGAAATCAACTATATAAGTTCTTAATTTTTTATCGTATTATTGTTATCATTTATTAATAGCTTTTAATGTATTTATAAAGTGATTATTTATGTCATGTACTGACTTCAATTTATATAGCTTGTATTTTTTGTTGTTGGCAAATGTTTTTAACATTTCCCTATGCAGTGAATGTCTGTGGTAGTAGACTTTTGTTTGCTAATAAACAAGTTTTAGAGATTTTTTTTTTTAAATAGAAGATTCCATTTTTATTTTTTTATTAATTTATTTCTTTGTTTTAAAAATATAGTTATACATAATAAAGATGAAATCGAGACCTTGGAAATGAAATTATTTAATATAGTCAAGTTATTATTTTGATTGGCAATAGAGTAGTCTAAAACCTGGTTAATTTTTATTATCTACAGATCAGCTGTTTCCTCAGACTGCACCTGGTGCTCAGAGAAGGCAATGAATGGTAATGAGGAGATAGTCCCTTAACTTTTTACTGACCGTTTTTTTTTTTAAAAGAAAAGGATTTATAAGATATATACGGTAGTTGGATTAATTTGAAAGTAATAAATTATAATTTTAATTTTTTTTATTTCATTAATAAATTTAAATGTTTTCAAATTGCATCATGACATACGGTTTTTTTTTATGTATATATTTGAAATTAAAAGTAAAAAAAGTGATTAAAGTATACACGTAACTAACTGTTCTATTTCACATGCGTATAAAGTCTCATTTATTAAAATATTGAAGGAAAACATATTAATTTCACTTGCATCACGTTTAATATTTTTTTATTAAATCATTACCTTATTCTTTTGTTTATCACTATTTATTACTAACCCTTTTATCCATTGCTAAACTTGTATTATTGCGCACGTTTTCGCCAGTGTAATTATAATCTCACCATAAAAATGACAATCAGCGTTAATTTGATTTTAAGACAAAAAACATTAATATATTTTAAAAAGTTACACCAGTTATGATTGCTTTTGTAATAATATTAAAAATTGAAACAAGTTTTTTGAAAAGCTAATTCTTGCCTTGAGCCTGTATTGTTATAGTATATATATATCTGCTAAGAAAATCAGGACACCTGGTTTAATCCCAAATGAGCTTATAGTATAGTAGTTCATATCCTGAATTCATAAGACAAATATCCTGATTCAAACTCAGAATGTCTGATATGCAAATATTTTTATATCTATTTTTAAAGCTATTTCATGCCATTTGGCAATCTATGAAGCAAATTATGTAATGTAGGAATTTATACAAGCCAAAGTTTCTATAAATTATTATTCATTACCTTCAGGTGACAAAAACTGAGTGAGAAATAAGGAACTTTTCATTTGTCTGAAGGTTTGTAATGATGGTATATTATAAGATGTGATATGTTGGACTATTTCCATCATTTATGAGTGAATGTTGAATGTATAGAAAATTTTAAACTTTATTTAAACTTTTCAAATACAAACAACTTGCTAGTAATAACACACCAAGGTTAGTAATTACACAACGTTTCGAGTAGTATTATTCTCCACTCTTCTTCAGGTGTTGCTGACCTATATGCACAGTGACAATATTCGCTTAGAAGTTGAACTCGCACCTTTAGATTCTTGCATATTGAATTTAAGGCAAACGCTCTACCAACTGAGCTATTCTGTCAAAGGCAACATATAGTAGAAATTTGATATATTTATATATGAGGGTTGGTTCAAATCCTCCTGAGTCCTTCAATTTTTTTTTTTTTTAACAAGTCTAATTATTTTTATTTTTACTTTTTCCTAAGAGCAAGATTAATTAGAGGCTTCCATACATTGTGTATTGCCACACTGGGTGGACTTATAGGATTATTTACCATTGTCATATGAGCAGCTTCCTTGAATTTTCTTCTATGCATTTTTTCCTCTTTATCCAATATCTTTGTATTTTCCCACTTAAGCACATGGTCATTAGTACATACATGACCTGCTATGGTAGACACATCTATTTTTTCTCTTTTAACCATTAATTTGTGTTCCTTCAATCGTTGTTCAACCGGACGACAGGTCTCACCAATGTATTTCCTTCCACATTCACATGGTATTTCATAGATGCAGTTTTTGTTCTTCAACATTTCCAATTTAGGCTTTGTAGAAGTAAGCATTCCTCGAAGTGTGGTAAGGCTTTGCAAAGCAGTCCTAATATTATATATTGACTGCAGATTTTCTTTAGTTTGTCTGCCATTCCTGGTATGTATGGATACACCACTTTACCAATAACTGTTTTCTCTTTTGGTGTCTCTTTGGGTTGTCTATTGAAGGTTTTG